>KZ345779.1:0-16603 GCA_002352805.1 Teladorsagia circumcincta | reverse complement strand
ATTTTTGGGGGAATAGTGGGTGGAGTTCTGGGTTGGGGTAGTAAGAAGAGGTGGTTGAGCTTTGGAAAAGGGGGGTCGTCGTAAAAATTTTTCGAAAAGTAACAACGATAGGACCGACCCTGACTCCGCTCCACCTCTGGGGCTGTAAGGTATGTTTCTCCAAACAGGAAAGGGATCCCATTCTGGTAAGGTACGCTCTCCCCGAAACTTTCGGAGAAAGGCCATGCCTGATTGTGGATGGATATGGATCTCCTGCAGCGGGAAAGTTTGGCGCTACAGAAAGCGAAAAAATCGCCTTTTTTCTCAGAAGCCCACTTCCTGAGGCCGAAAGGCGTTAGTAGTTAGAGCATACACTCGAAATGCGGGACGTCTCACTTTCCCCAGGAATATTGAGCTTTGCGAGACATCCAAATTCGCTACAAATTGCACTACATCAGAATTACTGGGTCTAACGAGCGTATCATCTCCTGACAATGCTCGGTTATCTTGTACGATATCTGATTTTTTCAGCTAACCTTTCTTCGTGGACGTCCGAGCACGTTTGAGACCGAAGAGAAAGCTGTCACCTGGTGCCTGCAGTCGGGTGCAACTAGGAATCGAGAGGCAGCCAGAATCTCAATGCCATCACAAATCAAAAAGACGGAGGATGGAAAGGTCACCATCTCTCAGTTTTCACATCAAATCAAACGCACTATTCTTTTTTTCAGTACACATGGCGTATAAATTTGATGGATACAGAACCTTTTTGGGTTGGTTGGTTTCAAGGTTTATCAGCCAAGTTTCTTTCATGCACTCCTCCCAAGCTGCTGGTGCTTGCTGGTGTAGATCGGCTCGATAAGGATCTTACGGTCAGAATTTCTGCAAGTGTTCTTTACTCAAAACCCAATCACAGACAACTTTCCGTTTCCACTTTTCAGATAGCCCAAATGCAGGGCAAATTTCAAAACACGATTCTTCCCAAAGTGGGACACGCCGTGCACGAAGACAGTCCCGACCGATTAGCGGACGAGTTGGCTCGATTCGCTCTACGGCATCGCTTTGCTGAAGCTGTGCCAGGAGCACGGCCACTCGCCGCACATCCCATGATGGGTATGGGAATGATGATCTAGCGCAGTGCCTGAGCGCCTATGCTGCTCAGTTCTTTGTATTTCCCGTGCTTTAGTCCGTGTTTTGTACATCATGTAGGGTATCTGGTCTAAACTTATTATAAATGTGTAGAATATTCGGATTGTCAGGCCTGACATCACATTCAGAGTTCTTTCGCTTCGAATTGATTTTTATCGTTATTAAATTTCTGACGTTTGTTGTTTCAAGATAATACAGAAAGTCTGCGACAGGGTTTTCAGTCTAAAAATGCAGGCAGCTCAGCAGAAAGCTCGTGGAGCGTTGGTATGCGCGAAATCCGGAAGCGGTGATTCTGGTTACTAGGTGGGTGTCACGATATTTATTTATTATTTTCTTCTTATTTTTTTCAGGAATGCATCATTTGTAGGATACGATGACCGGAACATTTTGTGGCAGGATCTGGAGCTCAAAACGACGGTCTCACGGTAGGATGTGCACTTCTCATCACGAACAAAAGGACTTTTGGGAACTCAGGCGAGGCTTGAATGATTCAAATTCATCTTCCAAGTCTGCTACTATTCCCTGGGAAGTTGCAGACAGCAGCGCGGGACATGGAACCCCGGCGGGCTACTTTTTTGCTCAGAAAGGAGATACTTGAAATGAACAAGATTTTCTGGAAGAATTGCAATGAATTTAAAATTGCTTCCGCGACAATGAAGCAGAAGCGATTGCAGTTTAAAAAGGGCCCTTTCACTGAATTGCTGATGTCACGTTGATGTAGTAAAAGTTACAATCGAATTCTGATAATTTTACAACTGTATGAGCTCATTAGATGTTATTGTTATACGCTGGGCGGAATCACATTCGATAGGGGATCATATTTCTGTTCGCTAAGGGTGACAACATAAAATGTGATTTTTCTGTGGCTTTCGATTTATCAAAAGTACTACGTATTGATCAGAGACCCTGCAGTATCTACAATCGAAATATTCCACGCAGTTTATTCGTAGGAGGTGTTTTGGCCGCGAGACATGTACGCAGTTTCCAAGTTAAGCTTGTTATTTTGAAAGTTGTAAAGCTGTGGGTATGATTAGCTGAATTACTGGCACAGCTCCTGTGAATGTGGTTGAGTTCCTCTTCTAGGTCCGGTCACGAGAGGTGCGCGATGAATGGAGCCTAAGGTTAGGCCTGGACTCAGGCTCAGACTTAGGCTTAGGCTTAGGCTTGATATGAGCAAATCAGTGGTGTTATTCTGAGGTAACCTGATCTGAATATACAGGCGAGTTTTCTATGAGCTAACCTTTGTAAGCTTTGTAATCAATCCATCCCATGACGATTTGCCACTAGTTTGAAAGAAATTGGGAGAAATTGGGCCTCAACCATTTCCATGTTGATATCTGACCCTGTGATTGACAGTCTCAGGACGCTTTCTCAAATATCGGAAACTATGGCGCGGTCCCTCACCACGTTTTTGACACCACGGCGAACGAACAAACGCTCGATCGTTGTGGTTGTAAAAATAGGACTACGGTAACTGCACCTACGACATACCTGCAAATGCAAACTGTACTTCTGTTGCTTTCTTTGTTGAGCGCCTTTGATCACTGATGCCTACGAGAGCAACCTTTAAATAACTAGCAGAGATAATTGTCTGTTGACCACGCGCTTTGTTTACAGTTTTATTAACACTGACAATTTCAAAGTGCTACCCTGTGGCGCTGAGCGCGACGCCAACACCCTTTTCACGTGAATGGGAGCTGTGTGGCGCTCCACCCACTGAGACCTCCTTTTTGAACTCGGGGCATCCCTCTCCGGCTAAGCTTACTTTCTCAATTCACCCAGCTGTTGCCTAGGCGTTGATTCGTTTCCAATAGCTGCACGAAGAGATTTCATGAACTTCCTCTTATTGTTTTTGAGTCGATGATCACTTCTTTGTTTTTAACGTGACCTTTTTTTATATGGTACTGATTTATTTTCACTTTATTATTAGTCGCTTCAGTTTGTATTAGTCGCTATTCGTAGTGATGGAAAATTTTGACGGTTCTTTGTGATGCAGACGGCCTGCCCCATTCTTGTTTACGCATTTGTGCTTAGTCTTTGAGATCGATAACAACGGCTCCCCACGTAACCCTTCAACACTAGCTCGGGTTTCTGAAGAATCATTTCTTCCAATTTTTCGATGTGCTCGTTTGTTTCTCGTTTTTTTTTTTTGTTGGCTCCTGATTAGCCCGCAGTCTACCTTGCGGAAGTTCCACAAGAATGTGAGTATAGGCGAAACCTTCGCTCCAGGCGGGGATCGAACTCGCACCTCTAGCTTTCCAGGCTGTTAAGCTAGCGATTGGGTTAATGAGAAGTTTGTTGCTTTTCTGGGATGTACTGGACAGCGATGTACTCAGAATATTGCTCACATCAGTGAGAGCAGTCGAAGTACTGCGAATACTCAGTGCGTCGTTCACAGCTGTTATTCTTAAAGAGATGTTCTAAAAAGATATCCAGTCAATTATACCACTAGAGAATAGATAGAGGTGAAACTTGGATTCGGGGTGAAACTTGGATTCGGGGCGCGCTCACTGTTAACGACCGAACCCTCTCAGAGGGGTAATTATGTTGCTTACCCTTCTGTCTGTCTGGGTGCGTTCCCCCGCCTCTCCGTTAACAAATAAGGAAGAACCAGACCACTTGTTTGGTGCGGTCGTTGCAGAGAATTCTGGCGAACGTAGAATCCCGTATTCAATTCCCCGCCTGTAATTGAAATGAGTTCAATCGGCAAGGTCTCATGGGACCTGTGAATAAACACCGGTTTCTGTCAGGATGGCAATAACAGACAGAAAAGTGCCAGATGAGTCAGCCAGTGGTGTGCAACTTAACGCTATCTGGTACTGCGCGCTATCACAAAGCTGTAAATTTTCGCTAACAACAAATAAATCAACACGTCATTCTTTGGCATCCCAATTCCTTCCCTTTTCACCTTTCGCGAATCTCCTATAAATTACCCATCCGTACGTGCCAGCGAACCGTAATTGATTGAGTTGTATGGCGCATCCCAAACGGAATGGTTCGGGAATCATCCCCATGCTTGGTATTTCCCATTAAAACTGAGGACAGGAGTGTAACGATCCTTTCTTGTCGTCACAAGAATGCTGGTGTTTTTGTGTTTTATCGTGATCGGTTGATTGAGAGTAAAGTCCTTTCACAAACTGACAACAGCACTGTTGAGGCTCGGAGACGTCTGCATTGATCTCGTGACTGGCTGGAGGTTTCCCCTGTACTTAGCCAACTGTTTTTCTTTTCGACGGATGGCCAGTATTTGCCTTTGAAATGTGACGAAAAAGTTCTCCGTTGGCCTGTCCACGAAGCTCTTCTTCATCGTTTTGGGCCCGAATAAACCATAGACATTAAGCCTTAAATTAGGCTTAGTTGAGGCCATGTTAGATGGAACAAAAGGCGCTGTACGAGCACAGAGGATCGCAAATCTCCCGTCAAGTAGACAGGTGACTGCCAGTGGTGAAGTCGCAGTGATCGTGCAAGATGGTGCTCGCCCTGTCCAGATAACGATCTCTGAAGTATTCCTGAAAGCTCAGGGTTCCCCAATGACACCTTATGTCTTGCAAATGCAGAGCCTGGCCCAAGACGTAGCAAGAAAGAACAGCTGATAATTGCAGTAGTTTGACTTTTATCTCAATTAGGCACAGATCTCACCTCTCGGTCTTATGTATTTATTGACCACATTGGCCTTCACTGAATGTAGGGCCATGTAAACCTATCCAGTAGAAACTGGAAGGTTTTTAGGGGATTGTTCCATGGTGTCATATTGGAAGCTTCACTTGTTTTCTCGCACTTCCCTTCCTGGGTTTCACTTTACGGAGTTGTTCAAAATTTTTTGGATAGAAGTGTTTGGTTCGAAATCCTTCCCCTAGCCGATACCTGACAGATCCACTATTTTTGAGTTTTGAGCAGACAACGACCTGTGTTTATACTCGGGATTTGATGCCACGCAAATGTGTGCGCTTCCTGATTCAGCTCAGATGAAAGGGAACTCATCTGCGTGTTAATCAAATCCCGGCTCTAAAAGCATGTTGTTGTCTGTTCGGAGCTCTAAAATTTCCACAAGTGCTGCGTGGGTTTCCCACTTCACTCGATTTTTAACTCCTGTCTTTATTCCGAACATAGCAGGTCCTTGGCAACAAACGACACGAATATAAGAATTCTCAGGCCACATCTCAGATACAATGATTAACTTACTCTGAATTGCTGATGTACAATACCGCTAATGTTGTGTGAAAGATCAACACCTGCGACAGCTTCTTCCAAAGTGGGTTTTCCTGAGAGATTTTTATACATTCAGACTCATTGTCAGCTTGTCGAGCTTTGAAATAATGTTTGTTGAACCTTGAGAAAACCTTTGTTTAATTCCTGGTTCTGTCGAAGTACCTAAATAGGGGAGGGTCCTTAGCGAGTGTAGCTCGCTGCTTTTATGCCAGAGGGAAATTGCTTCAATTGAAAGAAAGTGTATTCAGCAATTCTTCAAGCCGTTATCCCACACTTAAATGCACATCCAGGATTAGTTGGATGGATCAATCCCGTCGAGTCCCGCTTCAACCGCTTTATTTTTTTTCGTTCTGAGCTATTCTACCTGGTGTCTGGCGCTCTCTCATTCGTTGTGCTGTGTCGTCTATCCTCCCTTCTCCGTGCTCAGTTCCTCGCTGCTCTAGCACAGCCGAACAGAATATCTGACTAACACCTAAACTTTAGCGTTTTATTGGATTCTTTCCATTTTCCTTTCTACGGGCCCACTTCGACCTATGCTTCCATTTTCATATGTGGGAGGCTAATAGTTCGGTCATATGGCCTGCATCTGGGTAAAATGAAAAAAAAACAGCGCTATATAGTGCCGGTCATTTTGGCAATGACTCTGCCCAACTAGAATAAATCCGTCAGGCGGCACATTCAGACAGAAGCTGTGTCAAATTAAAACATAACAAACCCTGACTGATTTTTGAACTTCATTGAGTTGTGTGTCCTTTATACGAGGGAGGAACTACTGCAAACCACGTTTGTCAGTATTCTTCGTGTGGCCGGCTTTCGTTTTCTGGCCTTTGAATCAGAGCTAATTCAATTTCTCCCAATGGAAAAAAAATCTCAGAATAGCTGTGCCGCTCCAAACACGAACCTCTTTCTAGACTTCCGCAGGTCTTTCTTGATCATTGGACATCGTTTTCAGCCATTTTGAGGTGGCTAAGCTATAGTGGCCAAGCCGAACACTAAAATACCGTTTTTCTTGGAAAATAGATGCTCAGCCAGAAACTATATTTCGAATTGATAATTACTAACTAGTTAATTCCGATGTGTTATGTAATGTCATCGTTGTTCCTCCGTCATGTGTTTGGAGGTATCTGAGGCTCTTAAGATTACCCAGTTGCGTGGGGTTAACCGCATGTGCGAAGACTAATAGCCTGTATAAACATTAGTGTATCAAGTGTGGCAATGCAATTCTTTTTTTTCACACAGCGGCTGACTACCAGTGCCTGTAGCAGCGTAGCGGTATTCGTTCGGTAATCTCATTGCCTGTCTGGAAAATACCGGAGGGCTTTCTTCGCACTTAGGCTGTTCGCTCGGTATGCCTTGGTCACCTTGGCAAGATGCTTGAATCGGTCGGAATGTGTCATGCCTTTCACGTGAATATATGGAATTTTTCTTGTGGATGCAAACAGTGGGGCCTTTTTGAGGTTTTCTTTCAGTGAAAAGAAATCGATTTCGCTTTGATTCAAGGGCCGAAACTGACAGCCGGCAACAGGCAGAGAGCTGAGAAAGTGTCTTCCAGCGCTGTCTGCTTTTTAGAGTCGGTGTTTGACAACTTGACCCCGTTGAGGTGAAATCGATGTCAAAATGACCGGCACCATCACGGCAATGCTTTTTTTTCGTTACGCGTCCATAAAACTGGAGGAGGTTCGAAGGAAGTCCATTCCGAATGCAGTTGTGACGGTTCAATCCGTCGCATAGCGTCGATCATTCACAAACCGTGAGCTGTGTTGTATTGTTTTCGTCTTGTGGTGGGGATAACGACACCTCGTTGGTTTTATGCCGATAGCGGTAGATTTGGAGAATTTGTTGAATTTGCGGTCATCACGTATGCTTCGATTCAAAGAAGCAGGTGAAGAGGTTCTAACCGCGATCAAAACGTTTTAGTTTGAGTTCGAACTCACCTATCTGGGACTTCTTTCTTTTAAACACTCAGGAAAACAATGACGAAACCTAGTCATAGATTCGGTTGCACCGAGATTGGGGTCGGGTTGGGCTACTGAGGTCTTCGCTTTTAATTTTTCCCTCTCGCTCGCTGGACAAATGAGCCCCTACTGGGCATCCCAGTTGCCCCTACTGGGCATCCCAGTTGCCCCACCCGTTTTCGGTCTTTGTTTTGTGTTGTATAGAAAACACAACTTCATTGCACTTTTCTGCTTCCTTTCTCTTACTGACGAACCCCATCAGGAGCAGAAATTGCGAAGGCAAAGTGGAGGTGCTCGCGTTCGAAGTGGGGTCATGTTATTTCGAGGCTTCCTCTTCGCTGTTGTGCAGGCCCTGAAATTGAGTTTTGATAGGCTCCAAAGATGATGCACATTCTTCTGTGCCTTCCTTTTGAAATGATCGAACGGGTGTTGTATTTGATTTACGATCTTACGTCATCAGGCTCTGGTAATGGAACAGACGTGTACGTAGGACCTGTTTATTGACAGACCAACGTAGAACGTGAACTTTATTCTATTGGCCACATGTTTGTTTTGATCTAATCAATCCCGCCTTTCGACTATTACTTCTTCACTCGAATGACAACCTTCTCTGTCTGGCGTCCTCCTCGTTCTTCTGTTCCTTCGCAACTTCTTTCAACTTTATTTCTTCTTTTCCATGAAACGTCCAGCTGATCAATTAGGTCCGCTAACCTTCCCCTCTTGGTTTTCAGCCGACCCTTTCTACGGTTTGTATGCTCCCAGAAAGGTGTTTGTTGCGTTAGTTCACTATCAAGGACTTTCTGCCGATTATGGTTGCCGGAAGGCGATAACGGAAGTTCCGCCTTCAGCTCCGCCTCCTTGTGCCGCAATCGGCCGTACAAGACACCATACCCTTCCCTTTTCCCTCTCTCTCGTCCACAGATGGGTCATCATCTAATGAGACAGTATAGCCTCATCGAAAACTACCCGTCTGAATTCAAAGGAGAATTCGAAGATTCTGCCCTTGGTTAGTTTAGGTGCTATGTTTTGGCCACGCCTCGCATATCCTGGCCTCATTATTTAGTTGTAGCTGTGATTTTGACCATGCTTTTTTTTTCAGGGTTAGAGGTGTTCACGGCGATGGCCGCTGGTGTGCAGCAACCAACACTTCAACGGAAGAACACATTCCCATGCTTGGCTCACGCTTCCACTCATGATTTCCGGAAGGAGTATCAAAATTCCGAGTAAGTTGTTCATTACAAGTTGCCGTGGGCGAGTTATCTTATCTTATTTACTTATTTGTTCTTTTGATTATTTATTTATTCATGTCCCTCTGCATCTTGTCCAATTATCGCTTCGCTCCTCAATTTCTAATCTCGTACTGACATGTGTGTCACTTGATTCGGTACTATTGATACCTGCGCGTATTGATTAACCCATAACGGACGGCGTGCGCCACATGGTGGCGCACGACCTTTGAAATGATTTTTTTTCCAATTTTGCAGCATTTCATATAATAATGATAAACCACTATACACTAACAGCCATGAACAATAACATATGTTTCCAGGACCGGAATAGCCCCATTGTTGGTAAATTTACAACATCCTCAATAAAACCACCCTCATTTACATTTCCTTCCTTATTATTCGCTACATCTCAAAAGTAAGAATATGTAGCTCTCCAACAATAGTTAGATGCGACTTCTATGGCACGTTGAAAACATTCCAGACCGGAGGAAACCTCGCATACTGAATATTTCGTGGTAACACGTTTTGCACGGGATCGCGCATGTGGGCCCCTCGGATTTCATGAGGGATTCATAAGATTGACACACCGCATTCTTGCGACCCCTTTTGGTCCTAAAACTTCAAAACTAACATACTTCAAACTAGTGATAAAGAACCTACACCGTAGAAATCATGGCTAATCGTGACTACAAAAAAGGAACAGAGGAATTCAACGGAAAAGAAATCTTCTGAGAAACATGACTAGAATCTGCGCGCAATCCGATGCGAGGATACCCAGACACTTGGAAGACACAAAACAAGCAGAACTCGTCATTAGTAAGAACAAGAATAGAAAAAAAGCAGGAAATTCCTTGCGCAGAGTTTTCCCGAAACGACCCGATTCAGTTTTCGCGCGCAAGTTTCTCTGGGCCCTCTCGGTGAAATGACGTGCTGCTATCACCGCAAAATCGCATATTCCCATTTTTGCGCATGCTTATCGGCTTGGCAATGGTCCACAATCCAGTACCTTCCCTACAAATGTCCCATCCCTATCTAATAGTTGCTGGACGCGTGGTGTCCGGGGATAAATCTGGAGTAGCTTCTTTTTGTTCACTAAACCTGCTCTCACTGGAGTGTCGTATCAGAATAGAGGACTACATGGACGGCAACTGCTCGAATCCCTCTTAGTTCAAAGAGTTCGGGCACCAAAAACATGGTTTCCAGCGCTATGAGCACAAGCTTGCACAAAACCTACCCTGGGTGCCGGCGTGCGCCACCATGTGGCGCACGCGTGAGAGTCGGTAAAAAAGCCGACTGGCACACAGGCTCGCTCACGCAAAAACGCCGCCGTCCGTTATGGGTTAATACATTGAGAACAGCCCGATGTGCGTGAAACCCGGCATCTTTTTGTCTATGTTTTCAATAGCTGTCATAACCGTTCACTAATTATACCACTAGCAGTTGGTGCGCTGTCTTCCATATAAGTTAATGTATGCGGACTGTTTTAAATATTAAAACCAAATAAATCGGAGGAAACGAGCCCGATCCGCGTGAAAATCTGACGCCCATGCGCGTCATACTGTTGTCAATGTACTAAAATCTGCGGAGTGTATGCACGCGTGTGATACCTTCATACCTTGAATTTTACAATCCTACCCTTCATGGTCATGCTACTTGAAACAATTTCTAGGGTAGTTATCCAAAATTTTCTTCATATGTCCCCTTGCTCTTTTCGGTTTCCTAATTTGTGAAGGCCCCAACAAATGTCTTTCGAGGGAACAGTCGGCTTATTCCAACTCTTTTCGTTATTTATTTGGCAATTTTTTGCTCTATTGATAATTTTTTGCTCTATTAATGTCCATCTGTAAATTACAGTCTTGGTAATACTGCCTGGGCTTGTGCTATTACCAGAGATCTTTTTGTTGCCTGATTGACAGCCGCGGCGTAATCTACTGCGATATTGCCAATGAATTTTGTGGTTGTTACAGATTGGAGCGAAGGTTTCGTCGCAAAAAGCTAGAGCGGATCGATTCGTCGCGGTTCCAGATGGCATGGCGAACATTTTCCGACTATGTGTTCGGCAAAAGCAATCGTCGAGCCCTAACTGAGAAGGACAACTCGGCTGCCAATCTCTCCTATTTTGAGGTTAGCATGTCAACTCGAGTTTGCCCATTTATGTTTTGGCCTCATCGGGAGAGCTGGCACGATGTGTGTGCCTGAAACACTTGTGGACAGCCAAATCGGCGAACTCGAATTACAGCTTTTCAACCTTATTCTTCTTCCGCTTATCGAGAGATGCACTATACTTTGGCAACATTGGGAACCATAGCGATACATCTTTTCAGAAGAAAAGTGCCCGTAAACAGTGTGCATGTAGAACCGGTTCTGCACGTGCATGTGAATGTGGTCCACCCTGGAGGTGCACTTACGATCACTATCTATAGATACGACTAGAAATCTTAAAAAAAGGCTTAGATATTGACCTCTCTGCAATCCCAGCCCTAGTCTTTCTGATTTCCGGTTTTGGCTATCAGGGCAAGGAAGTACTTCGTTTATGGCTTCCCTTTATCGTAATTGTTTCGGTTCCATGTTCAAGCTGTTTTGGTTTAATCAACTTTGAAAAAGACGATTGTTGCCTGTCCTCGTATTGGTCGGGTTCATACTTTCCATTTCGAGTGTGAGGAAAATATGTATCGATCGTGCGACCGTACGATCGATATGCATCTCCTGCTCACTCAAACTGCAAACGGAACTGCGAAGTATCGACCCGACCGTAAGCTATGATTTCTCGTTACATCGCAAAGAATCAAGTGCTCGACTTGTTTATTTCGGGATTTTACCTTAGTCCATGCAGAATGTGATCTGTACGTACAAGCCGCACAACTAACGACTGTTTTTCGCTTCACCTGGGCTCGACGAAAGTTAAAATGGATGCCCATGGTTACTGTATTTACCATCGTATGGTTATCGTCATTCAATAGGCGTATCACTAGGAGAGGAACGCCTGACGTTCGGCAAAAGCCCATGGTATTTGTATCTTACACCCCCCCCCTCAAATGGCTATTTACAATGATTCCGAAACAGTTTTGAACTAGCTGGTGGATCGAGCAACTGTTGCCACAGCATGTATGTGGGCACAGTTTGCTTTTGTTTGTTTTCTTTCTACTCATTCGTGGCTGTTTATTTATTATTTTTTATCCCCCTCCCTATCTCGTTTTTCTCTCCCTCCATACTCCACACCACTACCCCACCCACAATCCGATGCATGCGCAGCAAAATGACATCATCTGGTTATGATAGCGCCTCCACTGACACACTAACCCTTTTTAATCCCAACGCGTCAACAAGTCCACACTAAACTAGTACTTTTGAAGGCGTTTTCCTATTGTACAGCCAATCAGCAGTAGAAAGAAACTGGTTGCCGTCTATTCATGGCTGTCTCTATCAATAGAAGTTTATGATATATTCTTTTGGGGGCTTTTTTCTTAAGGGGAACTTTGGCAATATCAATGAAATGGCTTTCTCCAGCTCAAATCTATCCCAATCCCTAAAATCTGCAGATTCGATAATTTCGCTATGCTCACCAAGTGAACAGACCTGCCAGAAAGGGATGCTTGGCGCCAAAGTAGACGATGCTGGGAGCTTCTCGGGGCCAACGGGGCTATCGAAGCATCTTGAGGTTATGGGTGCCGCCCACTTTCGACATTTCGCTGCTGCTAGAACGGCTGCCCCAGCCGTTGGTCACTTTTCATCTATCTACACCAGAGAGGAGGAGCACGACTTTCGTTTGCCGAGCCTTTGAGTTCATTACGTCTGCAAAAGGCATACGTCAGAGTGAACGTTCTGTCCAACCATCATAGAGTCTCATTTAGTTTTCAGGATCGAGGTACGAAGCGGGGATCCTCTCTCGCTAGTTTTAGGACGTTTCTCATGCTTTATTTTCCACCACATCCTCAGCAGCTTTCCGTCCTGTTTTGACCATTAGCCAAATAGGCGTTGCACTGTCCCAAATCCTCTTGAAATTGTTCACCGATAATCTGCAGTTAAACCTACTCATGTGTGCACTTTCTAGTGATGTCGGGTTCACGTGCGCCGCACATGAAGGCTGATTGTTTTTCGGTCTGTACTATGCAACATCTGCTCATAGCAACACTCAGGAATCATATGATCAAGGCACACGATCGTCTGGGGTTTCCCTGCGCAACATTTGGGCCAGGGGAACTAGGATAAGCAGCGACAATCGAAAAATTGTTAGGGTTGGGTTTTTTTTAAAGTCGGCAGTCGTCAAGGAGCACTACTTTGATGTGCAACATGCCATAGTTGAGCAGACGATGCGAAGTCCTGCTTTCGGCGAAGCACTCACCCCCACCTTTGGTATACCAATTTCTGCAAGTAGAGAAGATCGGTTCTCACAAAGTGTTCCTATTTTCTTGTTCAGGAGCCCCTATCAGACATTTTGAGACTATGGGAATGAACTACCGCTCTTGGAATTATACTCCCCTTCAGAAAACGAGAAAATGTCGGGTGCAGACCATGTACCACAACTGACGACGGCCGCGAAAACGTGGCAGTTGACAACCCGCTTTTTCACGGCCGTCGTCAGTTATGGTATATGGTCTGCAGTCGACACTTTCTCGTTTTTTTCTGCTACCCCTCCCTCTCTGATCAATCGCAAAATGCTGAGCGTCTGCGCCTTCTCGGGTACGGCGCGTTCTAACACATTTCCCCTCTCCTCGCAGCGCTCATTCTCTCCGTCGTAACATGGTCGACTTAGTGTCTGTTTCGGTGTTGGAAAGTTCCAGGGTTTTTTAACGGTGTTTTTTGCTCCCGCTAACGGTCCTCTTTGCACTTTCTTTCAAATTTTTGAACAAAGTAACACATCGATTTTATTACGACCCGTGCCTTTAAGGTAGAGTGTTGACAGGCGATGTGTTAGGAGAGCCAGTTCAATGCCACCAACTCGAAAGTTGTTCCGATTTCCAGCAGGAGTTTTTCTTCTTTCCTAAATGGGTATTTTCAGCAGTTACCGTCCGAGCTACTCTTCAAAATTCTTGGTGAGATCCACGACAAATCCACAGCATTGAATTGTCGGGCGGTTTGTGAGCGATGGCACTACGTTGTCGACAAACTGGCTGTGAATAATGACGAATTCACACCTATTGAGGTAGACCAAAGGATTTTTCCCAAGGTTCTTCCGTTCAATAATTTGTTCTCCTTCAGATCTCTCGGCTGGTTGTATCCGGCCTACCGCGTCGTGCAATCGAAATCCGACGGGTCAACTATGCCTCGCAACAATCGTCGGCGATCGTCGTGTCACACGCGATGCTGCGAGGAGGCATGCAGCTTGATTTCAGCTTTGGACAATTCAGGATCCAACGATTGATGTTGAAAGTGAGTCAATCAATAATCGATTAGTAACTGGGGTCATTCCGTATGTGTTTTTTTTTTCAGAACCTGACTCTCACGGACGAGCTTGTCGATTTTCTTCGTATGCAACTTCTGAACAGCGATTTGTCGACGCTGAATCAGCTTACACTCCATGCTGTCGATTTCTCCGGCTCGAACTCGCTAACACTGCACCGACTGCTGGCACTTGTCGCCAAACACCTCGAGGTTTTCGAGGTTTGTCAGGCGTCTCTATAGACCCCCCCCCCTTTTCCGGAATACAGCCGTGTTCACAAGGGACTGTTTATACTGACCAAATTTTTTTAGCTGACTCAATCCACCGGAATGCGTGCTGACAGCGTCACAGACGCCCACCTCGCCCAGCTTGACGCGACGAAAATCCGTCGCATCGCGATCGACGGTGTCCGCTTCGCGATGCCGCGACGTCGCGCGTTGTTGCGAGTGGGCGATGAAACGCTTCGACAATTGGCCGAGCGGAAGAGCTTTCCAACGTTGGTGTTGGATCGTTGCAGTGTTACGACGAAGATGGTTTGCGACTACACAGAGGTGGGTAAACTACAATTTGGCCCTACCGTACCCCTGCTGTAGCGCAACTTTGTAGGGTTGGTTCGCTTCGGCGCATGAGGCAGAGAGGAGCATGCGGTCACAAATCTGTACGGTGAAACGGTGTGCAGCCGTCCGAGGACCGCAGTTCGAGGCTGAGTGCCAGCGACGAGGGCTGCACTGCAAGCACCGACGAGGCAGTGGCAGTCTCATTCTCTACAATGTGCAGGCCGAACATGATCAGACGGTGAGTGTGTCACGCAAATGTGATCTGGAAGTCATGAGCGCAAGTTGGAGCTCAAAGGCACGGGACGAGATCGAGTGGTGTGTATTTATTCAAATTAGACGAGACGAGCGATGAGAGACTTAGTGAGGGAAGAAAAAGCGAAAAACACGATGAAAACTCCTAAATTTTCCTTGTGAGGTCGGCCGTGGTATGTCGGAGAGACACATCGCCGCGAGGAGAGGGAAGATCGAGAGAGCTTGTCGTTCGCGGGAGGGCGCAGACGCCTTGCATGCTCCTATTTGCAGTGACAGCGGTCGCAGCGGTAGCGATCGGGATAAGCGCCCTTGACGCGCTTTTTTATGTCGCAAAGGTATCACCACTCTTTGATGAAGGTTTTTATTATACTACCCGCTCGAGAGAATTCCTCCAAGGATCCAGTCGTCACTCGTGTCTTCAAACCTTGTTGATACGGTAAGGAATAGTTTGTTGTACGACCTGTGAGGTGCCGGCTGCAACTGCGACGCGACCGCGCGCGGCTGCTCTGGTCCACCACTCGAAGTCGTTTTTGTAATACATTGTGCGTGAATGTAGTAAATTCTTTTATCCCGGACAGAATTTTTCATTCCTCATAGTGGGATGATCAAAATTGATAGCATGGTCAGCTCAAATAATTCTTCGTGATGCGCCACGCTTTTGCTGTCTGGTCAGGATCGTAGAAGAATTTGAATGCTTATTTGCCCCATGTACTGACTTACGGGACTGGCGATAGTCATGTCAGTGTGCTCTCTGTCCCAGGCAATTGTGCCCGTAATTATGCGATCTCGGGAAAAGGAGGCTAAGGGTGCTCAGCGCCCGTCAACACTGACGGTGAGCCACCTCCATTTTGCCTAGCATTGGACTATATTTCCCCAGGTTCTTCTTCATGAGATTTAAAGAAATCGTTCACGGAAATTCGCACTCTTCCATTTCCCACATAGCACCAACAATTGCGACCTATAAAGATGGTATACAAAGTTTTTTACTCGGAGGTGAACTTTCGAAAAGAAACAAACCTTCAAAATCCTCATTTTGAGGACGGATGGGTGGAGCCAACGGCTTTCATGGAAGGAGGGGTGTACCTGGTGACGTGTAATTCGTAGGCTGCGCCAGTTTTCCAATCGTTGATACGAACTAAACGTTACCATTATCGTCACGTTAGGTACGTCCCTCTTTCCTTTAGCCCGTTGGCTCCGCCTATCCGTCCTCAAAATGGTTTTTGGGGTTTGTTTCCTTTCGAGAACTTGGCTTTTATGCATGAAATTTGATAAACCATCTCAATCGGTCGCAAGCAGCAGTTTTATGTGGGGAATGGAATAGTACAAAGTTCCGTGGATGATTCCTTCAGTCTGTCGCATCTTTGATTCAAGCTGATTTCAGGAGTTCACTGTCGCTACGCAACCCCTTGAACCGGAGGAACCGAAGAAGGAACGCGACGTTGAACATCAGGGTTGAAATTCCACTCATCGCTTGAACGAGTTCGACAATAATCTCAGCAAACCAATAGATAAATCGATAAAATTGTATATTGTCACAGTATGTTGTATATTGTTTATTGTCTCAGTAAACAAGTGTCAATGCGAAGTAGAGCTTGTACATGTTAACACACTCGGGTCATTCTTTGTAGAAAAATTGTTGTATGTAATAAATAAATCTGAATGACTGTTTGATGGTCTTCAGAAGTGTTCTTCTGGACGCGGTCTATTGGCAAAGGGCGCTACCCCACAAAGTTCACGGTCCTTGGATGGGATCTTAGTGCCCAAGGCCAACCAAGCCTGCCATCCCTCCGGGGTCGGTTAATTGGTACGAGACTTGTCCAAATCGCTCCGGTGCTGTGTTTTTTCAACCGATAGTGCATAGGTGTAGCTTCACAAGTGGAATGAAGTAGGGGGGGG
>KZ345777.1:6360-22677 GCA_002352805.1 Teladorsagia circumcincta | reverse complement strand
AGTTGGGTATTTTAGTCATTAACAGTAAGTCTGTTTGAAGAAAAGTAAAATTAGAAAGGATTAGTTACCGATGTCGACGTGTAACCGACTCCAGTGCCGAAGTGCGGGTCCGGCGGATGTTGATTTGTTCGAGAGTTCATTATCACCAGTGCATGCAATTTTGAGTAGCTCTTTCACACACGTGTGCTGGAGTTTCTTCAGTTCAGGAGCGAGATCTAATGGGCAGATGCCTCTCATGTTTCTTTGCTCGATTCTGAAGAATTTTGAAATAACAGCTACAGCAATTCAGCCTTTTAATTCAAAGAAACCCGACTCACTGAGCTCCGAAAAAAATTAGCGTGTGCAAACATGGCCAACACAGAGGTGAGTCGCGAACGGCTAGCATGAGGGGTGTATTACCGTCTTCATCACCTAAACGTGATTTATTAGTCACAAAAACAGCAAATTTCTCTCAGGGGCTACCACCAAGTCCGAAGTATCCATAGCCTAATATTAGGTTTACTAAAACAAATTTCTGTAGTGTGTAAATTAGAAACAAGAAATGCAACCAAAACCTGTATTAGAAAGGAGTTTTCATACTAATTGGATGTTCTTTCATCAAAAATGTATTCTTACGAATTTGCGGGTTTACGTTCTTGCACCGGCACTCTTTACGGAACGCCCCATGATTAGGTCATTGAAGTGAAATAACTGCTCGAGGAAGGTAGATCGGTACGCCAGCATACAACTGACGTCGTCGAAAGGAACTGCCATAAGAATGAGTGAGGATTCGATGATGCATAGTAGACTTCACAGAGCATCCTGGTGTTGACAGGAACTGACGCCATAAGGCGTGCCCGCTTGTATCCATGCTATTTCATACCCGATTGTTCTCTTCTCCGTGGCCAGGCGCTCTGCCTCTCAAAATCATCGAAAGCCTTAAAATTGCTCATATTTTCACTGTGGACGGTTTCTTTCCTATTTTTCCTAACAGTCGGCCCAATTCTCACTTCCAATTTACGAAATCTCGACTTAACTTTCATTACTCGTGCCGGACACGACAGAAGCGCAGGCAGCTCAACTTCCAATCCGCTCTGCTTCGGGCTTCTGCACAACAGTTGGCCGAATAATTTTACGTATCAGTCAGTCACTCTCTTAGTCCAGCGATCTTCGGTTACCTGTCCACCTCAGCTTGGATTTGAAGATGGTTTCCACGAGGCCCTTCACCAACGAACGAGCACGAGTGGTTTCATTGGGCATGTGATCTCGGAGCGAAGCCCGCACATTGTTCTCTCCATGGCTCGTGTGTGACTAGGAGTTTCGACTTTTCACACACTGTGGTGGTTCAAGTTCCCACCACGTACCTCATTGTTGAAGCCATGAGCCTTGGTGTTGGGGTTTACGTGTCTGGAAGTGAGAACGTCTCGGAGTTCACTAAAAGCAGTCCACCGCTCTGCGGCGCCTGCTAATCTCGAGCGTGAGATTACTGTTTATGTTACCCGCTTTGCCGATGCACGGAGGAGAGATCAGTGAACTTTTTCGTTTTTTATCGGCTGAGACTTGGCGCGATGGATTTGAAGCCCGATTTTATCGCCTTCTCAGGTGACGAGGCTAAGGGATTGCGCCATATCGGCGCGGTCCTCGCCAATTAGCAAGCAATCATTGGCTAATTTGCCTCATGATGCTCTCGAGCGCAATCGCGAATAAGTTGGAGGACATAACATTGCCTTGTCTAACGCCGAGCCGGATTTGAATACAAACCGATGTTTTCATGGGTTTCATGTCGGTATTACAGCCCGTGTTGCACTGCAGCGAAATCTTAAAGGACGAATTTACGCAGAAAAGGCAACCCATTTCTAATTAACATAGCGGTGACGAGTTTTACAGTAATGAAGGAAGAATCCTGGAAAACGGCCTAGAACCCGAGAAATGGAACCCCTTTCTTTGCCCTTGATCTCGCCATTGATGCGACTCTCATCGCTAAGCCCTCTTCAACATAACGCTCTCTCTGCTATCTAATCACTCGCTGCGTATTGATACGTGGCGAGTGATTCGATTGTCTGTGGGCGTGCACTGACCAGCCGCGCCAACATTGAGCCCTAATAGGTCAACGAGCTCAACTCCTTCGGTGCCAATTGCGCATCAGTCTGCACCCTCAGGAGGTCCGCGAGTCCCTCAACCAGGTGAATTACTCCTAATTCGACTTTCACTCTAATTCGTGAATTCGTCCTTTAATATAGGTTTTGAGGATACCACACTCAGAGTGGCGCTGTACACTCTCTCATGCTCCATTGTGTCAAAGACCGTTATGAAGTCGATAAACAAAGTCACGGCGAGGTGAACTTGCGGCAACTTTCCGTCAGTATGATATTATGTGGAGTAATCGGTAGTGGACAAGCATTCACGGGAACTGACTTGTTCAACACTCGTGTTCTTATCGATGTAGCGGCGTACAGTGTTGATGACAAGGCGGGAAGAAAACTTCAACACTTGGGGTAGGATACATATTGGGCAGAAGTTGTTCAGATCGTGCTGCTGTCCCTTCTTGTGAATGAGCAGCGTAGTGGTGTCGCTCAGGATCATTCTTCGCATAGTATGTGGTCGAACAACATGCGGAGGGGGTCCACTCTCTCCTTAGCCAGCATGGAGAGACCTCCACTCTCACTCGATCTGGTTCCAGTGCCTTGTCTTTCATTTTTTAACGAGAGCAGCTAGCAATTCTGCTCGTAGGATTTGGGATTCTCTTGTCAGATCGTTCCTCAATAGGCTTTACCTATACTTGACAAAAAAGAGGTGGGAGTAAAAGTTGCGAATCTGCTCGGCCACTTCTTCTTGGCTACATGTCACGGTGCCGTAAGGCCTAACCAAAGGATCGACGCCGCTGGTCCTCAACCTAGTCACTCTTTAGCAACTTTTGACTCCTCGTGATGACTCCCCGTAATCGTGCTCTACCCGGGCGTGAATTTCTCCATTAAGAACGGTTTTTTAGAAGTGTTTCTAGCTAGCGACCTTAGCTTTCCTCGCCTTTAGGAGCTCTAGCGCTTCCTTAGTCAGACGCGGTCGCGGCTCAAAGGTGACGCGTGTTCTGGTCTTCGATATGACGCGATCTACCTCGACCAACAGGTTGCGTACTAGTCGTCAACGGTGGCAAATATTCAAGCGAAGTTGCACACAATGGGGCTAGATTTGGATGATGTGGTGGTGGTTTAAAGGGCTGCGATGTCGATAGCATGAGTGAGCCATCATCTTATTGATTGGCAAGGATGTGTACGAAATGTATCAGAAATGATAAGTTGAAAGCAAAAGAGATGCAGATGTATTATAGTGTTCGTCATTGTGGGTCAAAAGAGCGGTGGTTAGACTTTTAGTGCGAATGACAGGATATGAGAGAAGCGATGGTGCCATAGGCCGATTCGGAGGGCACCTTCAGCCGAGATGTTAATCAGCGGGAACTCGTCAAGATGAAGAAGTTGTGGCAATTGCCGAGCTCTAGCTGAAGAGTTGTTCATTCTTACCTAAATTTACATCTGCACCGTAGGCTATGAGCAAAGCAATAAGCTCGCTGCTTTGAGCCCGCACAGCTACACCTAGCGGTGTTTGATCGGTAATAGGCACCACACGCAGTTGAGAGCATGTTGAACACAGCTCAGGTGTCATCGAAGGTGTTCTGTAAGTGAATGATTTTATACCCCTTTAATGACTGATGAGTGGTTCTTGCCTTAATTACTCATCTGTACCTTAGGTACGATTCGAACCACATACTGGTACGACACTTCCTAATAAATGCGGAATCAACACGTTAACGACAGCGGCGGCGAGCGCAATCTCTGGGACGCGCAACGCGTCTCACTGTCCAACAAGGTGCGTTTTTGGGAACTCAATACTGAATGAGCAAAGTGGGTGCACACTGCTTGTTTGATAGTGATATCGATAGCGAGATAGTGATAACATTTGCACAAAAGAAAGGGCCGTAAATCAAGGAAAATATAGTTACTGCAGACACGTTTAAAGTGACGAAAGCCACTTCAAATGTTTAAAAAATGGAATGTGTGCGTTCACACTGTTTTCTACAGAAAGCACTCTCAAGCTGCACACATCGTCGCCGACTCTAGCCTTACCTAATCTCCCGAATCGCCCAGAACGAGCAGGCTTAGTAGCTGTGTTCACGCTACTCAATCATTCTATGGACGACGGCGTTTGAAGTCAAATGTAAGGATTGATGTATGATCTACAGAATAAATACAAACAGCTAGGATAGAAGCCGCGCGTGTGCTCGTAAAGAGATGGCAAAGGTGAGACGTGCAGCGATGGCTCACTGTCGTCAATGTGTTGATACAACAGCAATCAGAAGGGTAACGAACATTGACTGTATCGAAAGCAAACCACGAAATTACTGACGTCAGTGGGATGTTCGCCGTAGTTGTACAGTTGCCCTTGCAATGACAAGTAGCTGGCAAGTTTGGATCGTAGCCAGATCGAAGAAGCAGCTCAGCTATCTCTCGCTGTTTGTGTGCTACTGCCAAATGTAGGGTATTCATCACTGCGCAAGTGGACCTTAAGTATATTTAGGTATTATCAAGAATAGATATTATATTCAAGGGGTTTATTAATTATATTACTTAAATATTAGATATCATTTAGAATGGTCAAATCAATGGAATTCACCATTAGCTCCGGATAAAACATTTTATGTGAGAATTGGTTAAACTAGTACGAGAATATCTTTTTGATGAGCATGGACTCAGCCAAGTCTCTTCCGTCAAAGACTGGGCCATATTATGGTAGTAGCAAACGTTCATCGAGCAGAAAGCATGGATCCAGAACAACGCTCCGTACCTCAGCGTCCTCTTTTACAAAACCTTCGAATTAATTTCAATATGTTCTGAAGTTAATCACTAAAGGAGTTCCACTTTTGGACGTAACTCTCTCCCAAACTCATACTTCAAGAGCCGTTATGAGTGATCCTCTTCTAGGTGAACGTCTCAATCCTCCGAATGTGCATAGAACTCATACTCCCACTTTTCGCAGTCCCAGTGATGTGTACATGGGCCTTAAAAGGAGCAGAGACGTTTTGAAGAGTAGAAGAAGAGAAACCGAGACGCGAGGTCGCAGTTTCCGAGGCCGTCTTTGAGCAGTCTCTTCATAATTGGTCACTGCGGAAAAACCTTCATAGTGAGAGTTTAGACAAGCTTTCAGCCAAATGAAGTATGGTGCTTCTTAAACGGCTTCGGAGCTTTCAAGAAGCTTCAAAACGTTCCGGTGGTATTCCATGATTCAATGCCAGCAGGTGGTCAAATCCGCGTCTTTTACATCTCAGCTACCCTGTATACAGAGCAGGCCAATGAATGGAGTCCCTTTATTACACGTTTAAAACGGCGCCATCACTTATTGCTATGACAAAATTGAGCTATCTCTGAGCCTCATTTCTGTAAGATCTTCTCTAAGAAATTGTCATTGTAGGCTCATTTATATAGATTTATTAGCAAGTTTCGCTGTATAACAGCTTCTTCAGGCCTTAAAATTACATATCAGGTACACATCCACGTTGCGCAGAAAGCATAAACTCAAGAAATTATCAACGAATCAGTCTGATGACAAGCCGCTAATTCTGCAATATAACATGTACTGAAAACGTACCTGTTAAGGACACAATGTAACGGAAGAACAGCTTATCCCAGAACCACTACCACGCAATTAAAAGTCACTAAAAATGCGATGACCGTGATTGTCGCGAGAAACGCTTTATCGCCACCCCAACTTATCCCAAAACTTTTTGCTATATTCAAACCGAATGATACCAACTGGAAAGTGAAGAAAACATTCTCATCTATCAGCAGAGGTCATAAAGCCTTCTGCACCGACGACGTTAGAAGAACCTGTCATGGAAATGTTGTGAACGGTTCAAACTATTCGATGGACCATAGACCATTACGACACCATGTGGAGCGCTGGCTGGGAGGAGCTTGTATAGCCGGAGCTAATGGTTCTAGGAAGATATCCGTCAGCTAATTGATTAAAGTGACCATGTAGCTGCTTCAGGTTGGAGCAATTAGCATAGGGCGGCCACGTATCAGGCGATGCATTAAAAGAAAGGCTGAAAAAGTTCCAAGTGAATGAACTTGGAGAACCGAGTCGAGTCGTTCCCGTCGTTAAGATTTGTGAAGAAATACGGCGGGAATTTGAACGCGTAACAGTCCTTCAGCTTTTTCGGGTTACCTACGAAAGTTAGCACAGTCTTTTTTGTTCTTCACGCGAATGAGGGGTTTATGAGTGAGATAGAACCATGATTTTTCCGTGGACGGTTCATACAGGTTGACATAAAAACGTATGTTCATGAGAAACGGCAGGCGCTTGTTCATTCTGGGTAACTCTGCTACTTGGATTAGTTGTTGACTTCTTTACTTTTATGAACAGATCCGATAGACATCTATTAGACTACCACAACCTCCCCAAATTTTTAACGGTTCCGCACTTCAATGTCAAACCTGAGCAAAGCAAAAACAAAAAAAAGACTCCCTCGAATGATTGCGGCAATTGACATATGATGCTGCTAGAACGGGAACATATGCAAATGCACGAATGCTTTGCCCGAAATGTGATCAACGTTCAGAAGCCCTGCTATCTTTCGACTTACCTAGAACGAAATCAAACCTCCACTGAACTGCTCAGGCCTGTACTGTTTGAAAATGTTTCTGCCTAAAGTTTTTTTATGCACCACCTAACTCACAGAAATGTGAGCGATTAAGGATCAACGCGCTTGAGTCTTTTTGTCATTACTATTCTACAGGGGGAGTGGGGGGGGAGGACAATAAACAAGACATTTTGTCTTTGTACTCAAATGGATTTAATCAGACTTTTCTCAGTTCAAAGCGAGCGCTCCTAACTTAATTTTGAAGAGCGCATGAAGTTTCATAAGAAAACCCTCATAGCAGCCATTTACGTGGACAGCATCAGAAAAATTTGAGAGCTTCAGGCTGAAGCAGTTACTGAGGACCTCCTTGAGCTTGGCCACGGTGACAGATAACGTCATATTCTGAAAGCCGTGAGGGTAATGAAAGGTCCTGCGGCTACTTATAGTGTGACATTTAGAGAATATTATGCTGAGGAAATTCCGTCAACGACGGCAATCTCTGCGAAGAAATGAAGGCCGAAGTGCGACCTGGGCAAAATGTCTCTTTTTGCTTCCCCCTCCTGTATAGCCTGAAAAATGTACAAATTTGTAGAACAGAACGTCTTCCTCACCTACAATTCGAGTGCGTTGACATGGTGCTGCTGGCGTTAGATCGACGATGCGTCCCAGCACCGTGTCGTCTTTGAGCCAGCTCAGTCAAGGTGTTCGTGCTCCCTAGCAATAAAATTACGATTATCGCGAAAATGTGTCATTTTTCTCACTGCTTCTCTAGTGTGAAGGCGAAAGGAAAATTTGGTAGGGAGTGACATGCCGTATTTCGGTGACGCTATACTTTTCTCCCTTATGTGTATCGTATATCATGTATCATCGATGTTAAATTATTCTTTCTCGAAAGCCATGCATTAGACAATGGAGCCAATCACACAACGTTGTCAAGGTTCATCTCACGATTATTTGAATGAAGCGATATCTTCTCATGGAAGGTAAAGTGGTTGAAATCCTTGAAAATTGTAATGATTCGGCTGTATGAAAACATTAACTTTGCAGAGACACCTAGACGTCGTTGCCATCTAGCATTAATATGACAGGTGGACGTGTTATATCCCGTGTCATTCTTATTTGGAATCGAATGACGCAAGGGAGGATTTCATGTACGGTACTTTAGACAACGCCTTTTTTTGTGGCGCACTACATCATCTTAACTGGAAAGGATTGACCGTCACGTGAAGCTTCAGAACACTTAGAACTTCTGGCAATTCTTCTCTCCCTTCCCCTTTCTAGTTGGTCGGTAAGATAAAAAAAAATGGTCAAACGAATGCCACACATTAGTAACAAAAAAATTAGTGTAAACTGATCGAGGTGTCAAGTGGATTGGAGGCCTCACACTGGTTCTGCATGTGGTTGCGCCGCGGTAATGCACGTGAATTTCAGTGATCCTACATCGACGATGAAGGGTGCGGCATGAGCCTACCGCACTTGAAACAACCCGTCAGGGAATCGATCCTACGACCTTTCTCCCGTGAGCCCGGATTATCACTACTGCTCCATTTTCTTTCGTAACTCTGTCCAAAGGACCGTTCGGCACATTTGGAAAGCAGATTCGAGGTCAGCGTCGGAAAGTGCATCTGACAGTGTATGACTCATTGCTTACGTCCACTTCGACCCACCATCCTTTTCTGGTAAATCCGCATTTCGCTGGGTACTAAGGAGCAGAAAATTGCTGGGTGGTCTGACACATCCTCATCCATGACGCTACTTCCACTCCATCTGAGTGTCGGGACCCTATCCTTCAAAAGATGTTCGTTGGCATGTCATTTCACAAGGTTCGCTCCATGACTTCCTAGAGAACTGAATCTCGACTCCTTGCAAAGCAGAACTTCTCCATGGTCGTTGTTGGTCCAGGTCACCGATGTTCCTGCTTTCGAAATTCAACAACGTGTCTTGTTGATACACTTTCCAATCCCTGCCAGACCTCAGCCATGTTGTTTCTTACCAGGAGATGCTTCTGACTTCCCACGGAACTTTGAAAGGGCCTATCGACCGTTCGATAGAGTCTGGAACGCTGATTATGTAATAAATATGGGCATCAAAATTGCTACGTGAAATTTTCACGGAATTCGTCGACTTTCAAAGTTGGCAGGACACGAAAGCCATTTGATGAGGACAGCTGGCCACCGGCAAGCCATGGTGACGGCGGCGCAGTGGTAGAGACCTCGCTTTGCAGCCGGTAGATCGTCGGCATCCTCTCCACCATGTCGAGCATTTTTAAATTGTATTTCACATCCAGCAAAAGCTATTCTTCACATTTTCTACATTCATTCGAAAAGGTGCCTTGTCTGGGCGGGTGAGTCAAGTGTTTGAAGCAGGAGATCGAATGGATTTGCTGATGTGTTATCGATTCATCCGAATTGATCATGCCTTTCTCCCCTGCAAAGGTAGATTCGATACCACGCTAAATTCTGGTCACCTGGACACAGCGAAGCTCCAACTTGCAAAGCTCGGAAGCTTGCGACAAGATTCGCCGCTACCCTTCGTGATGGAGTTATGACTGGAGTAGAGGTAGAAACGGACAAAAGTTTGGAGTCAGATGTTTCCATCGAATCTGATTGGGACACTGCAATGACGAGGGAAGAAGGACCTAGCGACGTTGGCAAGGAAAATGTGGTCCACCTTGGCACATCGGTAGTCCCTAGGGATCAAGTATGTCAGCTTGCTTTTTTTTGAGTTCCCTGTGAGTGTAACAATCCCTCTTTTGTGGTTATGTCGCGAAAGCCGTCAACCACTGCAGAAGCTCTTCGGGACATCGTCCGCTGTCAAGCTCTAACACTGGTTTCGGTAGATTAAAGCGTGATTGAACATGAGCAGAAAGAGCAGATAGCATTAAGGCTGCGACGAATTGTGCGGTCAAAAAAGATAGGGAAGATACTTCAAGATTAGAGGTCAAAAGATTGAGTAACACCACACCCTGGAGATGAAAAACATGTGCAAAAGTATCCGCCCCGCTGAGTAGCAGACTTGCGACATGCCGGCTTCAGAGCTAAAGCTCCACACTACGCCGGCGTTCCAGGCAGGCTATCGAGGACGAGACCAGCCCATTGCCCTTCAACGGTTTCAAAATCACCAATTTCTCGCAATAAGCTTTTTTTGCATATGAGACCTTCACTTCCGCTTTTCTGGCTCTGATAAAGCTGGAAAATTTCAGTGATCATGCCTTCATTAAAACTGAATTGATTGAGACCATTTTCGTCTGCATTTCGGTCTAGATGGTTGAGCACAACCCTCTTATAGAGCCAGTGGTAATTTTCTTCACATAGATCTTGCAAAAACTATTAATTGTTCATTAAACGATTTTAGTACTAAGAAAAGGATGCAAAAACCAAGAATCAATGATTGATGATGCTAGCTATCTGCGAGCCAGCCCTACATTTCTTTAAAGTCAAGCCACTAGATGCTTGATGACTTTCATAGTCTGCAAGCTCCTTAAAGCGAGAGATTACGATAGTGGATGTGAGCAGAATGGATGTACATGCACCAGCGGAAGTTGTAGTCAGATGCCTAAGGAAGGAAATGTTTCGTTTTTGTGGCCAGAGGTACGCTAGCTGCACCGTACTGAGCTTGCCATTCTTTTCCGAGTTCCGCCACCGCCTGTGCTCCGCCCACACCAGCATCGTCCTTCGATTATCACTTTGGTGAGGTATTCCGCTTTGAGTTGTCCTACAAGCTTCCCATGGAAAGCGTCACCAATCAAAGCATGGTCTTTGCTGGTATGATGGTGGCTATTCGATTGCTAGCTCGTCCATCACTGAAGGTCAATGGGCAAAAAAGGAATTCCGTTTTCGCGTTTTTGACGGATTTCTTTGCTCTTTCTCGCCACTGGAGCATTATTCAGCATCCCCACTTCCACCAAGAACCCAGCCCGATCTTATCGTAATCTCTGTTTTAAGAAAAACTTTCCGCTCTTACTATCCATCATGGTGGTCCCACGTGGGAAGTTGGTGTGCACGTGCTCCGAAGTTCTGGCCTGTTTTAATTGCCTTCACTGGAATAAAGGCACCCTAGCCAACAGGAGCGCATGGTCCCAGGTATTGCTTGTAATTGCTGAGCTTTTGCGCATCGCACAAATACCAGCATAAGGCACATTTTCACTCCATACTTCACCTCATTCCATTTGGAGGTGTGGCATCAACCAAAATCGTCTCATGCAAGCTTATTTTCAGTACGCTTGTTCATAAATCAGACTTATTGATTTCTTTGTGCACACTCTCGTAGTGCACGTTGAATAAATAAATAAATTTAGATATCATAGCAATGAGGAAACAGAAAGATTCTGAACCTGAACTTTTTACGCGCCTTGGAAATGTGCGTATTATCTGACCATGGTTTTCCATTTCAGGGAATCACTTTACACGTGGTTTCAAATCGTAAATTCGGAGCGACTTCGTAAATTGCTGACTATTTTTGACCGCTACTACATCTACTACTCTCCAGCCTATTGTTTGGAACTCAATCTGTACACTATCAAGCCTATTACACTGAGACGAAATGAGGTAAATCAACTGAGCTAGGTCTGATTTTGAATGTGCTCACCTATGCTTGGAGAAGCGGAGATGGGCTGGTTGAGGTTGTACGCGGCGAGGAGCCTTTCTATCAGATTTGCATCCTCGCAGTGGATGGCCTAAAATTTTAGATAAGTTCTTGAAGTACAAGTCTTTTGTATAGGATAGCAAAAGCCGGAGGAAATTCTGATTTTCCTCAATCTCTTAATGCAGCCCTCTCCAATTTCTAATTAGCATATATGGGCAGAGCAAACAGAAGTATTAGACGCCGACGACGAAAACATTGGTGTTCATTTGCTGCTGTCTCGTTTCGTTTTTCTTAATGTTTCGTGCCTTACAGTTACCACGAGTGAAGTTACTAAGTAGCAACTAGTGAAAGGAAAGGTGGTGTGCGACGGAATTTCTGAAAGAACAGCCATTCTGAAATTTCGGAGATCTTGAAGGACTTTCCAAATAAACTACGACGAGAGCTAACTAGGGTAGGTCATCAGGTCGGTCTGGCCACTAGTAGTAGGCTGTATACCTTCGCACTCTCCTCGAACGCTGAGCTTAAAACTGCCTTCCTTATCTGATTAACGATTTTTTGAACGAAGTCAAAAGCAAGGAAGTGCAGTGGTGGACGCCCGGCTTCGTAGACAAAAGTTGGTAGTAACGCTTTTCGAGAGCCTCCTTTTTTGATTTTCAATGTCAATTTGCCAAAAACGCTACTGAATTCGTAATTATTTATTAAATACTCTGAATTCGTATTAAATCGTACTTCCCAAGTCAGAGTTGGACAAGTCTATTCAGATGTTAACATATAATTAGTGGAGCACCTCAAGGAGGTGTTCTTTCTCCGATATTATTCAACATTTTCACTGCCGACATACCAGCCTTATTTCAAGGGCTGGGCGTCAAAACGAAAATGTATGCTAATGACTTGAAAGTTTATAAAGTCATTATACAGAGAGGTGATGAAGGAGAACTTCAAAATGCCATTAACTTGTTAAGTCAGTGGTCAGCAAAATTAGCCCTGCAAAAACGTATTGCATGAGAATCACTCGCTCGGAGGATGCAGTTTCACATCCATATGTTGTTAATGATATTACTGTTACTAGTTCTAACTCTGTTAGAGATCTTGGCTTTTTCTACACGAACACAATGGATTTCTCGGAACATATCAAAATCTGTTGCAGAAAAGCCCTCATGCGTACATTCCACATTTTTTAAGGACTTCATGCCAATAATGTGTCTGTACTTCTTCGTGCATATAAAACCTATGAACGTCCTTCACTTGAAGCAGGTACCGCTGTGTTTCACCCGAGTACGAAAGAGAAGTTTACGCGATAGAAAGGTGCAGAGCAATTACACGCGTGAAGTTCTGTTACGGACCAAGAGCTTTCTCTATCCAAGAATTTCCAGAGCATCGATTAGAAATAAACAATTTGAATTATTCACACTTGAGTCAAGGCGTCAGGTGTACGATCTTTGCATGATTTATAAGTTTCTGTTTCCTTTCCATGGTTCTAGCTTAAATGATCTTTACCAAATAACTCTTTCTCGAACAAGACGAAGGCTAAAAATAATGTTAGCCTGTCCCAAAACTAACTTGAGAGCTAGAAGCTTCACATGCAGAGCGGCAAGTGCTTATGTAAAAATTACCAAAAAGATTGATAGCCATATGTCACTGAGGCAGTTCAAAAGGAGGATATCTGCAAAACTACTCAAATATGAAGTTTCTCAGTCTACTGGGATTGGCTTTGTTCTTGATCCTCTGTTTGTAATGTGATGAGCAATCCTTTGTGTTTCATCGAATTGAAATGCTAATGAGTTTTGCTTTGTATCATAAGTGATTAACTAAGATTGTACTTCTTTCCCACGATTGCCTTATGAAAACGTAATAAATAAATAAAATAAAACAAAATAAATAAATGTAATTCATCTTACCATCGGCTGCCTGTATGAGGAGTATGCGAACAGTTCCCAAACCTCTTGCATGCAAAATTAGGCACTCCGTTGCACTTCCTCGCTTCATAATTCAAAGAATCGTTTAGCAGATCAAGAAGGCAGTTTTGATCTCAGCGTCTCGGATTGAATGGAACGGTATAGAGCTCATTACAAATGAGCGGACGAGCCTGATGATTTTCCTGGTGAGCTCCAAAAGTTCACGAGATGGTCAACTGTTCTTGCACCGTCGACAGGCTTTCTCTCTTACAATTAGAGTGCTCCAAATTCTTTCTGCACAAGTACACTTTCTCTGCGGAAAGCTTTCATTGAAAAGATCTAGAAAAGACCCTCAGGGAGGACAGACAGAATGGTGATATGAACACTCATGGTCAACATAAGGACAGGAGGTACTGCTTGTTAATGGCAAGTGTATATCGAAAACAAACGATTGAAAATTCTCGGTGTTACGAAAATCATGGGGAAACTTCGTAGAAATGTCGGCTGTTCGAGTTGTTCACTGATAGAAGTATAACACAATAGAGGAATAGTATTCTTCATCTAATTCCAAAACAGCATACCTCAAGCATGGCTTCAGTTAGATTCTGAGAGCTGACTGGTCTTCCATCTTCCCTTAAAATTTGAAATATTTAATCCCTCATTTCAGTTCACTACAACCAAACAATCTTTGAAGCAGCAACCTCAGAAGGTCGTGCCAAACAACCTATCGAGAAGGTGGGAAAAGTGTCAGCATCGCGAGTGTAACGTCACATCCATGCCCTTGTCGCGACAATGGGGGTAGGGCTTACAATGTGCGGTAATTATGGGTAATGTGAGCTAATGGGCGAGATATCTCGTGCACACCCTACGACACTAACGTGGATTGCGACAATGCGTTTAGTTCCAATACGCGCGGGTTAGCGAAGCCATGAAGCAAGCAAGTTCAGACAACCGGATCCGCCCCTCCCTTATTTAAAAGGGGAGGAGAGAGCCCTTGTTCAAGAGCTTCATCGGTGGTTTTTTTGCTTCATTTCTTCATTTTCAGATAGCTCGTTTCCACAATTCCGCCATGTATCGCTGTTACCACATCAATTTCGTCTGGGCTTGTTGCTTTAAATGTGGCGAAACTGCGAACGCCAACAATTTAGTATAAAAAAAGTGTTAAGAAGAGGGTAACCTTTCCACTGTGTTTTTACCTCAATGGGGTGGGACTGTAAGGCGGACGAGGTACCCTGCCTCATAGATCTCTAGAGAATGGTTTTCCACGACTTGCCGTAGAGTCTCGGTACTTCCGGTTTGAATTTTCTAACAGGACTGGCACGGAAAACACGTGAGGGTCAAAGTGTTCCAAATGCCAACCGAGTAGTATACGGTAAGGATAGCCGTTACTAATGTAGCGGATTCGCTAGATAGATGTCCATTTACTGTTTTTTCTTCTGCTTTTCGTTAGGCGTCATTCGGTAAGGCGCTGTGTTTAGCGCTGATGTCAAAAATTAGTGTAATTTTGTAGCAGAGCATTGGAATGGTGCTGGACTCATGTGCTCACTGAATTTGCAAGAAAATGTTTTGTCCAAAATCTTCACAAAAAAACTTTATCCACCGGTGCTGCTATTTTTCAAAGAGGTAAGAGGCGGCGGTATAAACTGGCAGTGTGTGCAGTCTTTGTAAACTTTTCCCCAACTCTTGAACAGAGTCGGCTTCAAAGGTTTGGTGGCTGTGTATGAAAGTCATCCACGCAAAAACCGGTCATTCTTTTCTTGTGTACAGGTGTTGTGCATGTTCATTAAAGACCATGTGCAAAGTTTGGGGTTAAAGGAATGAAATACCCAAAAGATACAGTACCTGGGATGGCAACGGCTCAAATGTAGGACCAAAACGGACCAATGAGTGGAACCGAAAGTGCTCTTGTAATGAAGTGCATGGCGGTTGCGGAACCACGTGTAAGCTTCTGGGAAGGTAAAACGTGGAACCCGTTCACACTGACTCTTTCAATAAGTTTCCACGTGTGGGCTTTCCAACGCCCACAGTTGTAACAGTTTTCAAATTTCTCGAATTCTCCCTGGTTTCTCGGATTAGTAACATAAGCAACGCTTATTTCTTGGTCTTTTTGCTATACTCATGTAGCGAGGGGGCTAAAGTATCAGTTTCCTGTAAGGATGAAGGCAGGATTTTTCTGTGGACGATCCCTTCAATGAGACCTGAGATAAACCATCTTTCTAGCTCTGCCACTGTTCAATAGTAGACAGCACGCAAGCCGGGAAACTGAAGCTATCTATCCCCAAACGGTGGTAAAATCTACCAAGTTTTTATTGCATCAATCTTGAACGGCCAAGGCACAGACGACTTAGATTTGGTCTAACTCAGTACGACGCTCAAGTCAAAGGACACTATGACAAAGAGGGCAGAAAAGCGGAAAGTGACACTATTGGTACGGATCGGTCTAAATTCCAGCTCACTGTGGCGCGTGCAAAGCGCAGCGAACCTCTCTGACATACAAGCACCGTCCCGCGGGCCCTGTTGATGACTGGTATTCTGTTACTCAGCATGGCGAATGGGTGAGATAGATGTTTCGTAACTTTGTCCGTAGGATTTAGGAAGTACGACACTTTCGGAAAAGGTTAGGGTAGATCGAAAAACAAAATGAGTGGCTTTAAGAAAGTTTCAGCAACAAAACAACTTTATGCACCTGTCTCTCATTATCCTTTGCGCTGCTCCGAAGGTAAACGATCGTCCAGTGTCGGTTGGTGTTCCAACGAGTGACGAACCTTCACTGCTCTCTCCTGTATGACGACGACCTTAAGCAAATTTTTGTGTGCATTCACTTTTTCCATTCTCATGTCACTTCCTGGAGGTAATTGACCACAGTCACTTTCTCTGTTACCAAAGAGGTGGAGAGCTTGAATTTTACAGTAACGTCAACATGAGACTTCCGCGGAGTTCCAGCAGCGCTTCGTAAAAGAACCGCTGCTATAAGCCATCTATCATGCAGGCTTTAATATATACGCCTTACCATATGTACAGAGGGGAGGGGCAAAAAAGAGCCAGTTCCACCTAGTCTACAGGGGGGGGGGGCAAAAAAAAGAGTCACTTCTACCCATGGTCGACGCAAAATAAATTATCCCTCTCCAAAATCAACCAAATGAACCCATCTGCATATTGAAATGCACTTTCTATTCTATCAGAAAAATTACCTAGGGTTCCTCTACACCGACGACATCAGAAGATTTT
>KZ345776.1:104569-115084 GCA_002352805.1 Teladorsagia circumcincta | reverse complement strand
CGACAGAGCCCTACAAAGTGGCCAGATGAGCAAATGGACGAGATTCCTCGTGCTCACCCCTAGCACGCAATTAGTTCGCTTAGTGGCTAAATCTCATACGCGCATGGTTATGGTTGTCATGGTTGTAGGCTGAAGAAAAGGGAATCGTTCTATCCTTCGGCTCATCAGAAGTCAGGAAGGCAGCATTGCTGCCATGGGTGCACCTGACAAGAGGCCCGTCGCGCGGCGAGATGGCGGATGCGGAGACAGGTTAGGGCGGGTGCAACGCGCACTGTATCGACTTAGCACCGGTTCGAATGGAGTGTATTACATTACGTCTCATATCGCACAATTCGCGGTGCGACTTGTCCGCTGACCCGTCCTGTCGCCTCGCTGCGTGATGGGCATCTTGTCCGGTACCCTTGGCATAGAGCCATCAAGTAAGAGAACTTGTCCAGACACATCCTTTCCAAATTCCATGCCGAAAGAGAGAGGATCTTGTTGAGGGCTTTTCCGGCGGTTTCTCTTGCTCTTCTCTATTTTCAGCCAAGTCTGCTCCCTCACCTTCATTGTAAAGCACTGTTGCTCCGCCAACTTGACTCTGGATATGTCACTTCAATGTGAGAAGTCTTGCATACTCACCTTGTCCTCGAAAAGAGTTATTGCGGATTCACGGAACATTTGCTGGTCTCCAACGGTACCCCTAAATGAAATCATTTTGCTGGTGCTGGTGCGAAGGAACAGGAAAAACAACCGGACTGCATAGCAGTTTATCGCCTGCGCGGTCGCACGCTTGTATGAAGCTAGGTCTCTACTATCATATGGATGAAATATTATACGCGTATTGGAAACGCGGTTAGGTAAAGAACGCCGACGTTGGTACCGTGGCGGCTGGTGCAGGGATACTGCTTATTGGTCATAGTGACACTTCTGATATCACTACATTAGCAGCCAGCGTTGTGGCCGTTGAGTGTTGGCGTAGGGTCTTGAAGAAACTGAATCCTCCGGGCTCAAAGGCACAGCTCACGATCGAATTGGTGTGTCATTCCACCCGATAGTGAGTGTGAATATTTGAAGTGACACGTCAGTGAAGATAAAAATTGGCGAGAATCCTTAGATAAGGTCGAAAAAGATGCCCTTTCACAACCACAGAAAAGAAACTCGCGATGAGAAACAGGCGTGTCCGGACAAGTTTCATGGTGGACGCAGTGCTTCGAGGGCAGAGCACTTTAGGGACATCAATTCCACTTCGTTGGCGGAGCAGAGCCCTCAGCGCCCGGAGGCATGGTATGAATTACATGCCATCGCTCTCTCACCAATCACTCAATGACGCCAACAAATTCGCTCCGGCTTTCAGCCATTGCGTTCACTACCTTTGATAAAGCAACACAGGGACACCCGAGAAATCCGGCTCTGCAACGGTTGTCGCCAGCGCAGAGGCAGTTTCAAGCGGATTGAGGCGTCCTTAGCGGACTAGGCAAGGAGGTGAGCAAACCAGCCCGTTTGGCTTTTCTGCTGGGGCCGTATGCTGGATGTTCGGGAAGGGGATAGGATCCCCGAGGTCAGCGGACTACTTGAACATGGTCGGTACGATAGGAGAGTGATTACGGGAGTGCTGCAGCTACGTCAGCAGCTCCGCCAAAAAGGCTGGGTTGGTTATCCCAGGACTAAATCTCGGAGAGAGGACAGATCTTCGTTCTCTCGCAGGTCCGTCCTCTCTCCAAGGCTTAGTCCTGAGGTAAGTATCAAATTGAGGCGGTTTGACGGACCGTGTTGAAGCAGTCCGTCCACCATCGGGGGCCCCATCCCCTCCCCAACATTCAGCATACGGCCCCAGCAGAAACGCCAAACGGGCTGGATTGCTCACCTCCTAGGCAAGCTCCTAGCGCACTTCCTGTGCACTTTCGAGTGACGGAACTTGCACCTTTTCTACCTCCGTTGGAGTTGTACCCTGGTCGCCAAAGGGATTCGTCCACTCACGTATTCAGTTTGTGCCTTCGAGCTATTTTACTGAAGACTGATATGATGGCAAAAAATCGAAAGAGAACGTTATTTACTTCATGACCCCCTTGACCCCTGCCCCCCCCCTCACAGGCAGAAGGGAAAAGGAACCATTGAAAAGAAACAAAGTCTTCAGGTGTTAATTCTGTATTTGCTCCTAATCGTCTGGCGCTTTACCTCTTGGGCACTCTTATTTCCCCTGCAGCCTAATGTGTAGGTGTTCAAACGGCGTCAGGTAACCTTCTGCACAATTCGCGACAAGCCTCCTACGTCAATGTTCACTCGCTTTCTCCCATGGCAACACGCACGTAGTGACTAAATCGCGCGCACCTGCGATTAGGTTGAAAATTGCTCGAGGAAAGGGCAACGGTTCGTCGAGGATTTTCGCCCGTCCTCTCACGCTCTCCCTCGTGCACATCACTCTAGCCACCTGCGAGCCGTCTGTGCCCTCCTCGCGTACATTAACTCTCGTCATTACTCTCGCACAGCAGAGAGCTATGGTCGAGGAATCCCTCGACCGTTGTTCACCCTGCCTTCGAGCACCCGACTTGTTACTGAGTTCAGCTTACCTAAAAGCCAGCATAATCGCCTTGTCGGCATGGTTGATGGCGGTGTATCCACTGCAGGTGTCAGTGGATTCCTTGTCACATAGAGTGTTTATCCTGTGTAGCACCTGAAAGTGTGTCTTGCGAAAATCAATGGATGATCGATAGGAAATCCAATCAATAAGCATGGTATATGTAGGACACCATGCATATTTTCTATCCACAGCACCGAAAATCAACCGGGAGTTCTCATCCAATGTTCGGAGACTCAACTTACGCAGCGAAGGTAATGCGTCAAGCCATATTGACGCAAAAGAATTGACGCATTTCTCGTGCGGCAGCACTCACTCTAATGCACTGCTTGAACATCTACGATTTTATAGACAGAGTTTGGGATCCGTGATGAACGGAAATTTGCGTGAGAAATATGGAGTGGAACATAAGCGCAGCATCCGCTTGCGCCACGACCTAACAAACCTGATGTGCTGAGACTCAGTGGTCACCATATGCTGCATCCACCATTGTGGCCCGATTCGGTGCTATTTCTTCGCCCCTACTGGAGAGGGGTTTTATTTTTGTCCTTCTCGACGGTATTGTACCGTTTTTTCATGACTGGCTTACACTTCGCATCTCCTTTTTCACTTACAAGCGCAAAAACATATCGGCTCAATCTAGGACTATGTCTTTAGGTCCAATTGCGTGGGCGCTGAAGAGTGCAAAAGAAAAAGGATTCCCGGGTAATGAATAGCAAGAAACGCAGAGCAGTTTCTGATTTTCTAGCTTCTGCCGCGCACGCTGCTTATTTGCCATATAAGGCCTTTCTCAGATCTTCCCAGAGCGCAAAGATTACAGCCTGATGGGCCGAAATGTAACGTTCTGGGTCTCGAGCTGAAATGGGAGCTATGTACGACAAAGTATGCACACATGCGAGCGGCCTGCGCAGCGTCGTCAAGCAGAGATCAAATAAAGCGATAGAGGATGAAACTTTCCGCTTTGATCGGTCTATTTCAGGGATGCGCCATGCATTCCACTTTCGGTACGACTCGCTGTGGCATTTAAAAGCGATTTGGCTTCTATCGTGCGAGGTAAGGGGCAGGATGGTAGTGATGAGACAGTCGATGTGGAAGTTAGTGTTTTTGTCCTCCCACACGCACCTGGTTCTAAGTAAGGGACCTCAGGGTGATGGAAGCTCGGTTGGACTGGATGGCGTACGATAAGAGATTTGATTTCCGGACCACGCGCCTGGTAAATGGCCTGCTTCACCACCTTCACCCTAGGTATTAAATATAATTATTGATTAATCGTGTCAAAATCTTAATGATTCTCCATGGTATTACATATGTTCTGCTGTTATATTTATTTATTTATTCATTTACTTATTTATTTACTTATTTTTTATCGCACGAAAGGATGGTGCGAAAGGTGCGTGTAGTGAAGAATCTAGCTTCGGTCAGGCTCAAAGGTAAATGATAAAATACGGTTGCTGAGTGAGCCCCGAGGTGCACCCTGCACATTGACCACAAGCCCTGTAACAAATCGTGGAAATGATTGGGGCTCATTAGGCTAAGAAAAAGCTACTTCTGTCCAGTAATACATGTACATTCGAACTTATGAAAATTAAGTACCTTACCGTGGCATTTGTGAACGTCCGGCTGATACAGATCTGCGGATCGTCCAACTCTGTGGCGGCACATAACGGGACCACTTTGGTGCGAGCAAATTCGTCCGAAAAGTGTGCTGGCTTGGCGAACACTGGCAGCGCAACAGCTGAGCTGATGCTGAGCAGCAGAGTAAAGATGAACGCAACGAGCATATCCTCGGCAGTGTGGACGAGTTATCCGGGAAGCAATAGGTGAGCCTCTCTGCTGCGGCCTTTTATCGCCTCAAGGCGATTACCGATAGTTCGACGAAATGTCTGCCTGATAAGGCAGTTGTCATCAATAGTAATTAGTTCCTGTGAGCACTTCCTCTGTCGTCAGAATAAAAACTTGATAAGCACTTATCAGCAGTCTTCGTCACTGGAATGGCTAGAGTCTCCCACGAAGCAGCATAGTTCCAAGGTTGAAAATGAGGCTAGACAGCGTATTTATCTTTGGTTCAAATCGCTATCTGTTTGCCCGCGCCTGCAACTGGCAGGGGTGTGGTGCAGTAACAGGAAGTGCATTCCTATGCATAGCTGACTCCATACATCGCCCTCTGAAAAGGTGGAGCTATGAATCTAAGCCATTCGGGACTTGGCCAGGGCTCCAGTTGAATATGATATGTGAGAATAACCAGAAGATCGTTCAATTGTCAGAACTGCGGACCCACACGTGTGCAAACCGTATGAATATCAGGCAAGCTGTCGCGAAGCAGTTGGCTTTGCGAGGCGATCCATACCCAACTAGGTAAGCAAACCAGCCCGTTTGGCGTTTCTGCTGGGGCCGTATGTTGAATGTTGGGGAGGAGATAGGGTCCTCAAGGTCGACGGACTAATTTAACTCGGTCGATACGGTAGGAGAGTGACGACGCAAGTGGAGCAACTACGTCCAAGCTCCGCCAAAAGGGCTGGTTCGCTTCCCTCAGGACTAAGGTAAGGTACTGAGGTAAGCATCAAGTTGAGACGGTTCGAAGGACGGAGTCGAAGTAGTCCGTTCATCATCGGGGACCCCATCCCTCCCCAACATTCGGCATACGACCGGTCACAATTTCTAAAGAACGCATAAAGCTTCCTGGGATGCGCCACGTGCCCTACTCCTATTGAAAAGTTGAATTGAGTACAACTCGGCCTGCACCATAACATGGGGGTGCAATGAACAAGTCAGTGTCTTATTCCCCAAATGAGACTGGTGCCATTTAGATGTCCAGGAGGGAAGGGGAGAGACTGGTTGACATGAGCAAAACTCAATCCAGGACTGGATTAGCATTGGAAATAGCGCCATTATTCACTGCAACGCCAGTTCCGCCCAGAAAGGGAATTCGACATTCGAAGAAGTGTCGAGGGTTGGAAAGATGGCGTTTGGCGGAAAATGGGAGATTAGATGAGATTGGGAATGCTCAGGGACGAGCGCGACCTAGCGATGACTACTATACCAAGGTAGATTTTGACTGGTTCCTTCGGGTTATAAAATGAACCCGGGCGGGGATATGGTCACAGATTTCAAAAAGACAACTATCCCCGTACAGCATAAAGCCTCAACACCCCTCGATCGAAGAGAGCTCACTATTTCACGTTTGATCATAACGAGGATCAGCAGACACGTGCCCGGGCTACGATGGATGGGATAAGCTCGAAAAGCAACCGTAATGCCAGAGTTGTAGGCGTGAATGGACGCGATTACAGTACCCACTGAGGTGCAATTAATTGCATCTCGCTATGGATGCGCATATTGCACCAAATTTGCGCTGAATTTTCAAATCTCCGTTGTATCTGCGTTGGTTTATATTTCGTATCATGGTGGCTATTTATGGATCGTTCTCATTCTTGAGTGGCATCATGACAAACAGAACATGGTGCAATACAATTTGAAGTGTTCACATGTTTTGAAACCGTCGAACTGTTATCAGCTGTCTTCACTGATAAGGCTAAAAATGCGCTAATGCGACCAAATGAAGTTCATGATTACGGGCGGTCTTCTGAATTTGCAAAAAAAAATGCTCTTTGAAAGGCACGGGTCGCGACAGAATTAGCGGTGTTACTACGTTCTTGAATGATCTGATGATCCGAAGAGGACTGTCAGTGAGGAAAAAATCAGAGTGAGATTAGGACTTCCATTTCTAGTGACATCGATGGAGGATGGAGACACTCAGGAAGGTGAGCAGATGACTAGGCCTCTGCTCGCTGCCTCAAACCATTCAGGTCTTCTGTCTTTCTGAGATCCGTCATTCGCTACCAGATCGGTCTTGAACATAAAAACACTTCCATATTATTCAGTTGGTCTCGGCAGGTTAGTGCATATGTCCAGTGCGCATTCAAGTGGTACTACAATTTCGAATGAAAGTCAATTGTATGGCGCATCCAGAAAAGAATTTGAGCAACATTGGGTTGAGAGTTAATTGTTCAATGGGAGAATTCGAATGGAAGGGGTCATAATTGTGATTTTAAGATTGCTGTGTAGAATGGGCGCTGTTTTCCTGCGACTCTATATGCCCAGCTCCACCTCCCCATCTCGTTGCAGTCAACGGACCTTTTGAAGTTGGAAAGATTGTAGCTAGGTATCAAGGGGATCAAAGGTGACAGTATGTGAAAATCATATGATGAGCAAGGGGAGGGTCATTATTGAAATTTTGTAATGTTTGACTTCTACTGGAAAAGTCCCGCTGTTAACAGCTAATTGGCTCAAGGAGGTAAAAAATCATTTTTAGGCCGTAGCGCCTAGGGTAAGCTACAGTCCTCCCCAGATGTGCCCCAATGTGCTCAGAGCAAGCCTAATCTTACTTAATTCAACCCCCATCTGCGCATCCCGTGAGAAATTTTTTACCAGGTTAAGGATTCTTACCGCTTCCTAACATTGTGTATCAAATTAAGTATGATGGTTCGTGTAGTATAATACTAAGCCGGTAGCGTTATCCCTTACCCTCTACCACGCTATTTGACCGCATGACCTATCTTCGTAATCGACGAAGCTTTCGGTGTTGATCAATCCCGTTGCGGAATGCGCCGCGCTTTCCTCTTCCTTTCAGAATCAAAGCTCCATTTCAATATGATATGGCCCGTACAATTACTTCTGCAGGAGCAATCCGATGTACAAGTCAATATATCATCTTCTCACACTGGTCTGGCACCACCTAATCCACTCTAGAAGGGCTGGTCTGATAGAGATTCGATGTGGGATTTGACCTTGGGCCGTGCACTCATGTTCATGAGACTTTGTCAGTTTTTCCAAGGAGGCTCCGAGTAGATCTAACGCACTCCACTTTGTTGCAAATACATTAACCTCTTGTTTTGACATTCTGCTGAGTAGTAAACTGTTCTTTAGGTGTAATTATTAGGTGGAATATCACCTTTACTGTTGTATTGAAGAGAAAAAGTCAGTCAGTGCAGTTTATCAGATGTCCTAAAAATCTTAATGACTTTGTTGGCTGGGGGCGGGATTAGTGAGAGGTGCTGGCTTTATGATGGTTTGTATAGAACCTTCATGGATATATTCGCGAGTAAAAGAAACCCCTCCATATGTTGCGGTCTCAGTAGCGGGAAAGGGTGTGGGAGCCTCGAGACTCCCCGTTTATACTCTAATTTATTCAACCTATTAATCCAAATTGCAATCTGTCTCTAATAAAAGAGGCCTGGCTCACTGGCCCATCCAGCTTGATAATGCTATAGCAGGCAGGCAGGGCATACATTGTTAACGAAATTCTACAAATGCAGCCTCACCCAAAGGCCCCTTCTCTCCCTCTCTATCAAACCTTCTTCAACGCAACACACCTTATCACTAGGCCTCCTTACCTTTTTGACCACCTCTCAAATTCCCTTCATAAAAACCTCGTCAGCTCGTCAGCCCTGGACAGGATAGCAAAAGTGTAAGCAGGAATGGAATCATGAAATTCTTTTAAAATCACCTAAAAATCTTCAAAAATTATTCTCAGCATTCTTTCGAGGAACGACTCTCAACGGATATCCTGCCAATCCAATCTCAAAGGTCCAACGTCTATCCTGTCGAGAAGGTCTCCTCAGTGAAGGCTTGGCCCCGTTCTCACAGTCACTAGCCAGCCTTTTCTCATTGAGACCATTAATCTATCTTTGTACTATTACGGAAGGAAAAACTCTGGTCAGAAAAAAAATGACAGACTCTATAGGTCGTTATTCTCTTGCAAGTCAGACAACTGGAGTGGCACATTCCCTCGTAATTACACCTAATAAACATTTTTACAACACCCGACGTGATCGGAATGTTAGTTTTATAGAGATGGGGATAATTTAGAATGTTATCGCTAAGTCACCCCACCAACCACGTCATGAAGCTTTATCTTCTTTGAAGGCCATTTGTGGTTAGACATACCAGGGTCAGGGGTGTCATGAACAGCAACCCTAATTACGGGCTTAGAATTAAATTTTGGGTTGCTCGTCGTCCATCAAGCAAGTTTTCCATCGCTCAGCGCTTGGTTTACTGGCACAAGAACTGAGAGAATAAAAACTCTCACTTGTACATCGGCTGTTTCTACAAACTTGTTGTATAAGTAAAATAGTGTTCGCAATGCTTTCACGATTTTGAGTGGAAGTAGAATGTGTGGCGCACTCCAAAAAGTGGACTGATCAAAACCGAGTAGTTCATCTGCTACCCTTTTATACCAAGATGAGCTACGCGTCGTGAAAATCCGATAGTCAGTGCATACCGTAGGTCTGCTCCCCGACGGGAAACCCGTCTTCAACGCCCTCGTCCTATAGTCCTACCCCTTCCTTACCAAAAATATGCTAAACCTTCCCGAAAGGTCTGTCGAAGTGAGGAAGAGGAAGTGGAAGAGCAGGGAGGAAGCACCGAGGTCAAAACAAATTTTCCAGGTCCCAAGTGCGTAGATCGAGGGATCCATCAAGGCCGGTAGGGAGGTGTTCAACAAGTAATGTAAGAATAGCAGAAGAAGGCTGAAGGGTAGGCTCATATTTGGAAATGATTCCTCATATTCTTGCTTTTAATTCGAAACAAGTCTAGTCCGAAAGAATAAAAAACCGAAGTTGACAATAGATGGCCTGCCTCGCAACTCGCAATATTTCCCTTTCGTCTTCTGACCCTCCTCAGAATCCTCCTTCCGCGCTCAGTTCCGCGATTGGAGTAAACCTCTGTGTGAAAGCACAGCTGGGTCCACAACTGCACGGATAGTTCGATTTTACATTCCAAATGTGAAGGAGGGGTACCAGGGCTTGTGATTTGCGTAATGCACACCCACGCATCTATACCCACCCGCCGCTGCTAGTGCGTTGTCTGCGTCTTGCTTGTCCTCCATGCTATCTCGCCTCGAATTCCGTATTCCCTCTTAACGCCCATTTTCTCTTCATCGTAACACTTGTCCTTGCCAGAAATAATACCCTTCTTCATCGTGTTTTCGGCGGTCCTTCTTTATTCAGCTGCGCTGTGGAGTCGGTTAGCCCCTTTTCATAATTGAGTCCTATGCCTCGCTTTAGCTATGACGAAGTCTACTTTTATAGTCCTATGAAGATTTTCTTGCACCATATGACTGCAATTTCTTTATCAAGGGGGAAGGATATTTCAGGGCGACCCGCGCTTTTTCAAAACGGTTCCTTGCATATTGTCGGAACGCATGTTGGGAAAACAAAAAACGTGTTTCGTTTTCACTGAACGGTTTCAGCAGTACCAAAAAAGAAGTGTAAGTTAAGTTGACGATTCGATCCCCCTTGTTGACTAAATTTTGCATTTGGGTTGGCGGTTACTTGTTGACTTGAAATGGTCCCGATCGTTAACACGGCATCCGATTTTAACATTTAGCGCCTTTTGAAATCAACCTGTAGTCGCCAACCTGAATGCAAAATTCAGTGACCAACGGGGATCGAACCATCAACAGTATCTTACAATTCTTTTTTGGAAATCAATCAAAATCGTTCAGCAAAAACGAAACACGGCTCTGTGTTCCTAACATGCGGCCCTATAATATGCAAGAGAACGTCCTGAAAAAGCGCGGGTCACCCCTAAAGACACCCCCCCCTTGTACGAGTAAGAAGGAAGACCGCCTTTAGCATAACCTGCCCGCGCCACTGATGAATGCGTACATAACAAACACGTTTTCAAAATTTGAGCTTTATTCACCATGCACGCAGATAGCAAAACTTTGCACCGAGAGATAGGACTAAATTATTATCAAGCATAGCGATCACCGGCTTTGTATTCATCAAAAGAGATGTACTGAAAGGTTAAGGAAATATGCACACGCTTTAAGATATGACTGTCATGACGCTTGGAATAACCGCAATATGTGGTAACTGGGCGGACGGTTGCGAAGCGATAAGCGCTTTGCATTAGCGTGCTCAAATTCCACGGGTTGCGATTGCGGTATTCTCTCT
>KZ345775.1:95986-106723 GCA_002352805.1 Teladorsagia circumcincta | reverse complement strand
ACATGCATTTGAAAGTCGCGGTTGGAAAACGACAGAACTTTCTGAAACACCTAATATGTCCGTCCGCAAAATGAAAATGAAGTGATAAGGAAGCTCATGGTAAACAGACCGCTCACGAAATTGGTCAGCTCGCAGGACTTCAGCTGTCGATGTTTTGCAATGGCATGATTGTGATAGCATCTCTGACGGCTACATAAACACCATACTCTAGATCATTTCACACGCGATGGAGTGGCAGCTGGAGGGTAGTGTATGAGGGAGACGGGATGGAAAAGGGAGGAGAATCGCCAGGTGACCACAGGGACAAGGTCCAATCAGATGGCGTTCTCATGGCCCTCGACCATATAGAACGCTTTTTTGTGCACATGTATTCCCTTCGTTTTGTTGTCACGAGAGGAAGGGAGTATAGTGGAAGGTGTGAGGCATACGCAGGGGGGATGGTACCGGTGATTGCTGGGGGACATCTGGTAATAATGAATATGCTGACCAACTAACCAGGGCGTGAGCTATTGTTCCGCATCGGTGGAATCTACGGTGGGTTATCATTGCTTATTCGAGAATATTCGCGACGTTTTCGACTGAACAGTTCGTCGCGTAAGTAAGCAAACATTATAAACGGCTCGTCGAGTAGCTAACAAATCAAAAGGCTTCAGTACAAGTTCAGGCCTCTAAAGATGAAACGGTGAAAATGTAAGACCAGTGATAAAGATTCCATCTTGAAAACCTTGTTTGGCATGCAGTATAAAAACAATTACAATACAGTTGACAGCAAACGCCGTGGTTTTAACAAAGGACGACTTGGAGGCTATAATAAGCGTTTGGGAGCAAGATCCTGCGACCACTACTCACACTGCCCGAATGGCCTCTTCTCTGATGTAGCACATGTTTTCTGGGTTCATTTCAGATGTGACCGATATAAACTTACTGACCAGAGTGGACCTGATGCTAAAGCAGTCCATTCCAAATAAATAGCCGTAGTATGAGCGATTCACTAGAAATTGATATGTAACGGAGAATGGGCAGACAACAATGAGAGCAACGCAGACGTAGAATCCGGAGGACCACATCTGTAAAAAAGTTACTGGTAATTTCGAAAGATGGAACCTGCTCACTTCAGCGGGCGCTGGCATAATCCTCAGTTTTCGTGCAGACTGAAACACATTGAAACACCTCCATCTTTTGCATGCGGCTGTGGTGAGCATGCATTTTGGACTAATTCGTTGGTATCTTGCCTTGATGACTGCACTGGAGTTGGGTAAATTTACAAAAGAAAAAATCCCCTCAGCAGAGATGATCTTCTAGATGAGTCCGCTATAGCTGACAAAGCTTGGTTTATTTATTCCTTGACATAGAACGCTCTATTAAAGAAGGACAATCTGTTGTATATTAGCTAGGCAGTCTACGATGACATCTTGCAACTCCATATGTTATCGTATGACATAATGAAGTATAGTTGGTGATGCTATGAGCAAAACTGGTGTTATAAATAGAGAGGGTGTCCTTTTCGAATCTCATACTGATCGCATTATCCCTCGACCTCATTGAAGATCATTCTGTACTGACATCCTTTCGAAAGCTCACAAAAATGTGGAGGCAAGAGTGCCATGGAGAAGAAATGGCGGTTCGCACTAAGACGCACTAGAAATTCAGGAACAAAATGGTCAAAAAACTGAGGCGATCTCTTCAAATTTTTTCTATCCAAATTAGTGTCACTGCGAAATATATTGATGTGTTAGAGAGTACATCTAGGCCGTTACCCAGGAGATTTTGGAAGGTCAACCCCGCATCGGGATTACTAACCAGAAGTTAAAATGACAATGACAATGACGAACGATTATGCTTCACGATACTCATATGGACGCTGTTGCAAAGACAAAGACAGTAGCGAAGATCAGCGCTGTGCTTGGCTCAGACTCTGCTACTGATCGTGCACCGAGCTAGTGAATCGGTCGCTATGGCAAAGGCGATAGGAGTGTGGAAATCAAATTCACCCTGGGCCTTCACTCACTTTCTATGAGGACCCCTTGCACTATAGACTGGAATCACTCCGACCGCTGCTTCCAGAAGCTTGTTCAAACACTTGGGCACAGTCAACGCACCATCGCTCGCCATCTGAATGAAAACGGCTGCAGCGGAATGGAGCATGGATGGAAACGGCATGCACCGACCGACCATAGCCAAGAAGCACGTCTGAACATCGGCGGAAATCTTCTCTTGCTGCCGCATTCCGTAGTAAAGCACCAGTGAAGATGAGTCATGGGTCCATTGCGAAAGCAACACGTAGCACGACTCAGCCAATGATTGTCGGTAGATACAGAGGGGTTATGGAAATAAGTAAACGACAATGTTTTAAGTTTGGGCGCAGATCTAGGAAATCAAGGACAACTTTTTTCAAACAGTTTGGGAGTTTGTCAAGCTGGTGAGTCCTGGCCAGGGTCAACCGTCACGTTAGACCAATTCCGAAGATTTTGCGACCCCCCTCTCAACACCAGAAATGCGTCCAAACCTCGGAACTGCAAATTCCGTTTAACCATGTCGGAGGTAGGAGCCCAAACACGATCAGGCTCTAGACGATATGAAGCTAAGTGTTCTTAGCTTTTTTCTTCCTTTCCCTTTTCATCAGGGCGCAGGAGCGAAGAATTCCTCCCTGTGCTTAATTCAAATATTAATGATTCCCGACAGCATGGGAGCGTAGAATTTGCATTGGCACGCACAATCTTCCCCTCGCCCCAGCGCCAGATAGATTGGGCGGACTACTAATTTTCAAATGAATTTATTTCAGGCTAACGTCAATATTTTTCAGAACTCGAAGCGGATTCGTAATCTACGACACAGCTGCTTTCAGAACATCACCTTTGTGCAGTATCTTCAACATTGTGTTAGTTATGGTGCAGAGAACAGAAATTCACAGAAATGCGCACTTCTTTCTTTGAGAGGTTGCAATTTTCTTCAAAAATGGAAGTGTGCGAGGTGATATAGAAATTCTGAAAGCCCAGATTGTTTTCTTTCCAAAAAGTACCTGGAGTTTGCAAAGTCTCTTTTCTTCAAAAAATCGCCCCGATGGACCGTTTTTTCCAAGACCGCTTTTTTCGGCTTTCAACGACTATAACTTTCTTCAGAATGACCCTTTTGCAATTGTTGTCCCCCTGAGTTGAACTAGAAGGTTTGAGCTTTTTAACAAATACCATAGCTTTCTACAAAATTGATGGAGTCAAAAATCGCCAGGTTGGACCGTTTCGGGGAAATCGCTTACAGATTTTTCGCGGAGCGCTGTTTTTTGGCTTCGAAATACTATAGCATTTTCAGATTTGACTTTTTGCAAATCTTGTCTACCTGGAAGAAACTAGAAGGATAGTGCTTTCAAATGGATACCTGGTCTTGTTTTCAAAACAAACCGTTCGAAAAATCGCCATGTTGGACCTTTTTTTCATGAGTTTCCGGAGCTACTCCCCTAAAAACATGGGTTTTCGACACACAAACACTCACACCTCTTTTCAAACCTAATTTTATTTGGAATAATGATAACATAACATCGCACAAGCGTTGCGCTTTATAAAAGATACCAAACCCTTTTTCTAGAAAGTTGTAGATGCTTAAATTTTTTTTCTCCAAACGATTCTTAAAGCCCTTAGTAGTAATCTACACTACTGGTCACTCATTTTTTTTACAGAGTTAGCTCTAGTTTAAGACACTGGTTATCCTCAAGAGCATATTTGTGTACGTAAACAGTGAAATATAGACACTTCCGCAGTAGGCTCTTCTGCTCTGAGGTGTGCCACGCACTCGTTCGTGGATGATAGGAGTAGAGAAGCTTTCGAAAGTTATGCGTTTAATCCATGTATTGCGTCTTCACGAATATGACCCCCCTTCGGTCGGCCGAATACGACCCTTTTCGCTGGACTTTGTCCAACGGACGGTTGACCCTGCTTTCGACCACAACTTTCAACACAGTGGCCTTTGGACGAATTACGTCGGCTGTGTACCCTTGCGCGACTGCGAGGTCCTTGCGCGATTGCGTGTAACCGCATTCGAAAGAATTCTGCCTGTATTCTGATTGCTTTTGCTTGCTCAAGCCGTCTAATTACCATATTTCTTTGTTTGTATTGGTGCCCATGTCTCTTTTGTTTAAGTGCATGCGCGATTGCAATCGCATTTAGTGCAAGCTAGTTCAGACAACTCATCCGACAAGCTTGCCGCTTATTTTGAGGGCGGACCTTTTTCAAAGGCTTCCTCGACTGTTTCTTTAGTTGTTTTGTCATTTGAAATCAACACGGCATCCACATTTCATTGCCGACCACTTCTACCGATCAAAATCGATCTGTGGTATTGCTTGAACACAGTCTCTCACAATGCGAGATCACCCATTCATGAGAGCGTCTTCGTGAGATAAATAGAAAATCTTAGATGCCGGTGAGCGGGGGTTTTCGAGCCAGAACTTTTCTTCGAAGTTGCTCTATCGAAAAAGTTGACCTGCACGTTAGCGTGTGGTAGTACTCCAAGCAAGGACAAAGGCCCAGCGAATCTCATCTCATTGATCTCGGGTGCATAAGATTCACCAGCAACGCACGATCTTCGAAGCGCTTCCACCTGCATTTTCAGCGTTTCTGTTACTGAGATAAAGGAATTGAGGATGGAGAGCATGGATATTGACCTGTTCCTGTAGAAATGAAGAATTACGAGTTGAGCCTCCGCCAATACATATAAACTTTTAGTGAACCTATGTTAACAGTAAAAGTTAAAACTTTCTACGTTCGATTGTTAAAGCCTTACAGGATTGAAAATGAGTTTGGCCTATTCCGAGCGACGCAAGCAAGCAGTATCGGTTGCCATAAGTGGAACTCTGTTCCGTAACTCCGAAATGAAGGAGGCTCTTGTCTTGGTTGGAGCGCTCTTTACAATAGTATGCTCCCCGATACCAAAGTGAGAAGATGTCCGCGATTTGGAGCACATGGCAAGCTGAAAAAGACTCCGAGACTGAACATCCACGAAAAGAGGCTTCGCTCGTGCATGGTGAAACAGTGAAGGACTGGCCTACAATGGGTCCTGATTGTTGGTCAGACAGTTCCAGTTAAACTCTACGCACAGCAGCCCTCCCGCATGGACGGAGCTCTGCGTCGCCAAGGGGTGAATTCTTCCATTATGAAATCATGGTACGATAAGGCAGGATCCATTTATCGTTGACTCAACTTATTGCCGTACTCTTTAGCAGCAAGTAACTTGAATAACTGCGACGACATCACAATTTAGTACCTATCCTCTTCGAGTCGTGCGTGAAGGAGCTCTATGAGGTAGATCGCCATGGTTTAAGTAGCAGAGGGAGAAAAGCGAGTGACATTCATGGAAGAATTTAGGTTGTGAGGAAAATTCTGGCCGTTTTAGACCCTCAAATCTCGAATAAACGCATCGTTTTCGATCGCAATAAGAAGTCATCGGATCTATGCACCCTTGCGGTATTTAGTATGTTTGATCAATCCGTTCACTGAAGTACTGTTTAGAGGAGGTGAACTCGGTGAAGGTTGTTTCATCATGTTAGATTTCGTAGGATTCTCCTTGAACGTGTCATCCAGACTGTTGAAAAAGTGGCGGTGAATAGGTAAGAGTTCTAGCGGGTGGGAAGTTAGGGGCATACTCCAGTACTTCAGCTAGTTCGTTTTTGCGAGGTCGGTCTTGTGGTCGATGGCTGAGATGCATCGCGTAAAAGAAACGATTCATTTATAGCATTTCAAGATTTTGGGATATCCTGATACTGTCCCACTATCACAGTTCCTCGTGTGCACGGAAAGCTGCGCACGCGGTAGACTGCGAAACATGCAGCACAACCTTCTGCTTGTACAGTTTCACCTTTGCGAAATCGTTTTGGCCCTAATCGTGATCGAGTTACTCACCGGAATCTCATGGCGTTTCACAATTTGAATCGTTTTTATTGGATGAAGAATTGCAGAAGAAGGGCAGACGACTCTGTGGAACAGTGAGTTTTCGCGGCGCCACCTATCGAATTTTCCGCGCATTACAAGTTATCCATGTATCTCGATTTACCACTGGTTTGAGCACACTTGGTTCCGCTCGAGAGATTTCGATGTTGAGGGCTCGTTTCATACAAATTTATAGCTTAGCTTTCGCTGTAGTAACAGCTTGTTCAGACCAAAGCATATGACAACAGTCAAAATTCTACAACAAAGTTATACAAACATCAGCTAACCAGGCCGACCTTCAACTAATTGAAAATTTGCAAAATAATACCTCTCGACGGAAAATCAAGCCATGTGCTTCAACTCTTACGACACACGACATTACGACACAAAAGAATCATCACCTCACCCAGTCGCTAGCTAAATAAAAGCCACCAAAAATGAGCAGTACTGTGACTTTTCACAAAACGGGACTGTATTCACCGTTAATTTATTAGTCTCATTGCTTCCATGAGCTCCTCCTTGTTATTTGTTTCCGGAGACAGTCGCTCGATAGCGAGTGCTTCTATAACTTCCTTTCCAGGGAGCTTCTTTTTCATGGCAATGGGGTTTCGTATCGCGTCCGCTTTCATGTAAAGTGGATGAGCACTACGAGAGTACAGGATTATAGGGTGTGCAAAAATAACGGTAACAAGAGGTTGCCGCGCTCAATTTTCTATATTGCACCAGGAGTTTTTGATAGATTTTTTAATGTATTTATTCTGATGAATGACATTTGACATTGTCATATAAGATATAACAAATCAAACTGGACAGTCCTCTACTTTTCGAGTAACGATCCCTACTTCGCTCCGCAGAGCTGTTCGACTGGTTCCCTAGAATGACATTCAGAGGCTCTACGAAACATCCGTCGATCACCATCGCGCAGTACCATAAACTGTCTACCAGAACCAATAGGCCTGGACCATCCGGGATAGCATCTACGACTCCACGAGCGATTCTCATATACTATAACAGCGAGCAAGCGCTGGAAGCGTCCTAGTTTAATCCGTCGTTTGGTCGCTGTATCTTCTATCAAGCAAACTGCTTGCAGCGATTTGTGTGCACACGTTGCAACAAAATGGTTTGCTAGCATTGAAATACTCAACTCGATGCGAGGAAACCGAACAGAAACAGAAATACTGAAAGGCATTGTCTCGAATCCGTAATGAGCTTCATTTGTTGATCGTTTTCGCTGATGAGAAGATTTTCTGCTGTCGGAACATCCTTCAATAGAGAGCACACTGACTCATATTAGTGAAAAGGCAGCCAGCCATTCAGTGACTGTTTCAACAGAAATCACAAGAGCCGCAATCACGGCTCTAAGGCACCTCGGACAACTGCTACTTAAGGTGTAGAGCTGGATGGTGAGAATCAGCTCGACTCCTTTCCGTATCGGTTCAAGCTTCTGACAAAAAAGATCTACAATAGGAAACACGAGGAAAGAGCTAGATTAGGCGCCAACCCAGATTGCACAGAAATTGATGCCAACAGAATATGGTGGGAATTCATTATATTGGAGAATCAGGAATATAGCTCTCCCAAATCAAGTCCTCTGAAATGCTTTGCATCCAGTGTGCTGAAGGCAAAGCATCGCTACAAGCATAAGGAAAGATCTGCAAGTTGAGCAGTCGCTAGTGAAAGCCTCGGACCTACTCGACAACACCTACCATATTATATCATTCCGCTGGAAAAAAGCTCCCCTAGAAAGGAATTCGTTAGAGGCATTCGCTATCAAGCGACTGTCCTCGGGAATGAACAGCAGGGAAGAGCTCATGGAAGCAATACTACTATTTATAAGCGGCTAAGTGTATTTGTTGGTGTGTGTGTGTTTGAGCGGAAATTCATGGTTCGGGTACCAGCGGTCGCCAGGAGCTGATTTTTGTGTGTGATACAGGGGGTGGGACGAAAACATGTTTGGTGGGGGACAAAAAGCAGTAATCGATGGGGCCGATGGGGCCGAAAAATTGCCGATGAGAGCTGATAAGAGGCGCCGGAAGGCAAATTTCGCGAAACTCCTAGTGTGTGTCCCAGCAACGGTGAGGCGTTGGTTCTGACAAGTGATGTGGAGAGTGGGACGGGAACATGTTTGGTGGGACAGAAGAATTATTGACAGCTGATAAGGGATGATAATGAAAATATGCGTAAGGATATGGAGGGCCATTCAGATCAGATTTTAGGCTACGCATTTTTTGATATCACTTCGTTTGCGATGTTATCATAAGAACCGAGCACCACTCGACCGCTACACTCCGAAAGTTCCTTAGAATGTACGATGGATCTTCGAAATAATCCTTCCATTCTCATGGACCGCTAACTTGGTGTGTCGGTTTGTATGTATCTATGTCTGTCTGTCTGTCTGTCCGTCCGTCCGCAAAATGAAAATGAAGTGATAAGGAAGTCATGGAATAAACAAACCGTTAACAGATTCGGATAGGTCGCAGGACTCACGGTGTCAGTGTTTTCTAATGCATGATAGTGACATCACATCAACGGCTATATAAGCATCTACTTGAAGACACTCTCAGTCATACCACATGATGCTGCTCGAGGATAGTGGAGAAGAGGAGGATGAGGAGGAGGAGCGTGACGTGGAGAAAAGGAAAAGTAAAACGAAAAATAAGTTAAGTCCCGAGTTACAGTTTGATAATGAGATGTTGTTCTGACTTCAAGCCATGACTGTGGTGATTCTCTCTACTATATAAAACATCTTTTTCTGTGCACACGTACCCCCTCTATGAGGTCTTGGTGTCGCAAGTGGGAAGGAGTACAACGGAAGGCATAACGAAGACAAGCAAGGTCCGGGCGGTTGACGGGGACCGATCTGGTACAAAATACACTGGTATACATCTGCAACTATTATTCGACCGCTAAAGTGTCCTGACATTCAGCGCATAGCTGTTGTTTACAGACACCTCTTTGACTTCGCAGTCCACCGGACGTATCAGTGTATGAGCTTCAGCACAAATGGACTCAGTTTATGGAATGGTCAGCTAACGCATTTCACGAGGAAACTTATTGCTCAGCGGTGGAACCTAACGCTCCACTATCTGCTGATATTAGCTAGCGGCTGTACTGAGAAAAAGTGACGATTCTCTTTCGTCTTAATTGTGTTGAGTGTAAGTATATGGCCTGAATTTCCTTCGTGGGATATTATTTTAGAGGCTTTCAATAATTGAAGGTCGGCTTGGTCGGTTGAATTTGTATAACCTTGTTGTAAATTTTCACTAGTGTGCTATTCATATGCTTTGTAGGTGTTATTTGTCTAAAGAAGCTCCCAAAGATATGCAGATTATGGAATTATAAAAAATTTAGCCAGAAATAATGCCATGAAAATTGAGCTACCTAAAACCGCCAGAACTTTCCTCACAGCCTAATAATCTAGGTTGGTGTGTTGTGGGATTTATTTACACTTAAAATGAAGGTTATTGGCAACGACACTTCAAGGTAGCCAATCCAACATTCGCCATACAAAAGCGCATCAAAATTGGTGATAACAATTATCGTGACAGGGTAACAGCAACGATGCCAGATGGCGCCGCCACCTTTGATAAATGTCGGGATCGTGATCAGGGTATCAACTTACTCCTATAAACAAAGGTAGGTAGTCTCGACGCACTTACGTGCATGAGCAAGATAATTTTCATGTGACATCAGCTTGGGCTTATCTACAGAAAATTTTGGGAATTTTCTTGGCACTGTAGCCTGCTGCTCAAGTGATGCAGTTGAGAGAATGGTAGAGGGCTGCATATACTGGGGCAACGTCCCAGCTGTCGCCGTGCCTGGGATTTTACTGGAAGGTAGGACTCGATCGGGGAATCATGCAACAGATTGAGGTAAGATTGTGGTCGCATCGTCGCCTATCGTCGCCAACTGCCACCGAGGCTGCGATTCTCATCGGATATAGTACACGACCGAAAAAATCATTTGGTACGAATAAGGTGATGTCGCTCCCCCTGTCATACTGCACCTAACCGTAAGTTTCATGACTCATCTTTCCGTAAAACGACCAGGCTGCATAAGCACGATTATGCGCACATCACATAAAAACTCAATTTCTTGAGCTGGTGTGCAAGGCGCAATTCTATTAGACCTCAGAGTCGAAGCATCTGCTTCGTGCCTATTAATGGCGATAAAGAGCTTGAAATCGCGTTTTTTTTTGCCTGGATTTTGGGACGGCTGTTACAGTACGTCGCAGAGGGCTCGAAAGTCGTTATGAAGTCATCAAGGCGGTAGCTGAGAGCTGGTTCCCGATTGGAAAGGTAATGGAAGCGACTGGTGTCGAGATTGCCGATCGAGCAATTGTTAATAGTTTTCATGAAGTAACTTGATACCTGTTCTACATAATTCGTAATTATGCACAGAGTGGACTCGCGAAAGACAACTCCATTGGTGTGAAAGTTCCATCATTCTACCCGCTTCTAGGGGTAGCCATGACGGAGTACCGGTTTGCGACGCTGCAAATCCATCGCCCAGCGTCAAAATTTCAAAATTGAGAGCGATAATGTAGTATGAGAGTGTTCTTTAGGTTCACGTAGGATTACTTGGTTTGAGTCCAGCAAACTATTACTAACTTATCTAAATGTGGAGGGTCTCAACAACAGGGTCATTACTGTGGGGGCATATCGCCCATCAGCAGTTTCTTCGTTGCAATGGAATTTGCCTCAACTCCTAGTTGGGAGCATTCTGCTTGAATTCAGAAAGGCGCGATTGAATATATGTGAAGTAGAGACGAGAAGCCTCTTTTTCGTTGCTCGCTGTATTTGTGCCATAGTAAGAGGTTGTGGGC
>KZ345775.1:34551-54830 GCA_002352805.1 Teladorsagia circumcincta | reverse complement strand
TATCGCTTCTTGAATGGCCATGGCGACTTGAGGGCCTTTCCTTGTCAGATGTGTGCATGAACGCCGCCGTATGTTACGACTAGAAGGGAAATCTTGGGAACCTCGTTAGGAAGCACTAGCGAACCAGGACAACAGATGAATCACATGTGCACATGCTAAAGTTAAGGTGATGAATACACTGCGTAGCGACACGCAAAGCCGAGTCAGAGCCTTCAATAATCTGCCAATTCATTCACCACTTGTGAGACACGAGTTTCGTGCAAAACATCTTAGCGATACTCGGAAATAGTCTTTCAATGGTCTGATTGAATGTTACGAGAGCATCCGAAAGTTTCAAAAACCTGAAACTCGTGCATCATACATACATCAAGGAATCGAACCTGATTTTTGCAGGTGTGGATCCTTCAGGTCATTTAGGTATGCTTCTTTGGTTGTGGAGAGGCCCTAGCGAACCCGGTGATAAATTCACCTCCGTGCTGTGAACCTACACGTCGTTGGGGTTTCGAACCATAACTCGTTGAGGATACCCACGTCATCCGGCAAGTGACACTTAATGGGCACAATTTTTAGCGAGTAAGATCGTTGCAGCTCTAATCCGTAGCCGAGGCATTTTGTGCAGGGTTGGCTGTGCAATATGAGTCCAAGCCACCTGGTAGGCGTGCTCTATTCTAGTCTATTAAATGAGGGATATCGGGCTAATGTGCTAGAGTTCTAGCAGTATTCGATATATTGTCAAGAGTGCATTTCCACATTAACACTTACACTTGATTTCAAAGAGCTAGACCAGCCGCCGACTTCATGTCACCTCACCTTCATTCAGTACACTTTCGATTTCGCAAGGTTTGTAGGCCTGATGATCTTCAGCAAAGCCTCGTATGCGGAAGCAAAGAATCCGCTCTTCATCGTGTGTTGCAAATGAATAGAAGCACGCCCTATTTCATGGAATAAGCTCGAAAGTGGAGGCGATCCTTCAAAGAGGTGGTTGTCGCAGCACGCCCTACTTAACGTTTTGGACTATTCATCTCTTCCCGTATAACAACAAACCACAAACCAGGCACGATAAGTATACGAAGAACCTTCTCAAGTATTTCCGTGCCAGCGCTCTTCAATCAGAGCTTTTGGCTAATCGTAGGCATTGCCCAATATCCGACCACCACCATCATCATTTTGGAGGCTCTCGCTTTTTAAATGAATACTTCCGGGTTAATAGCAAATTTAAGCCAAGTGCACCTTTACCATCTTGGCGTACTTCTGTTTCTACATACTCGCCTGCTTTAAGCAGGAAAAGGGAGCCATGCAAACATGATTTCAAGAATGCCGTATTCAAGGCTCTGAAAAATTCATAAGAATTCATTATTGGATATAGGTGAATATACTGCTAGATAGAACAAGAGAAGCTCTTCACAAAGGTGCGTGGCGCTCAAAAACAGAATAGAATAAAGCATCGAAGAATGGAACATCAAAAAAAAAACGCAAGAACGTTCTACCGACCTAATAAATAGTCCTAATAAATAGTTGATGGCGCACATCATCGAACATTTTGTTCCGCAGGGTACCGCTGTTGATGGAAGCTTTACTGCAGAATTTTCTGTAGATATCTCCCTATGAGCAGAGGCGAGCTCGTCTTCACTACCCTCATCGTCCCCAAAATACCACGTCATCTACGATCATCGTCAGGCTCAATGAGGCTGTCATAATCTCTCCAGACTGAAGCTGCTACGCAACGTCTTCGAGCGGTTGTCTTTGGCAACTTCCTAGTAGCTCTAAAAATTCAAATCGCTTTTGACGTCTTTTCAGATTGGTACGTATGATTCGCAATCTGCCAACGGCTTCATCGAGCCTCTACCGTTTAATATTTCTTGAAATAATCTTCTGATGTCGCTGATATAGAAGGCTGCCATACATCAATGACAGATATTAAGTACTCTTCCACACTTGATCGGAGCACTTGGTTGTGTTGATTAGAGGATAATAATTCCGTTTCAAATGTGGAGGGGAGTGACTTCTCTTGCCCCTCCCCCTGTACACATGGAGCAGAAAAGGAGTAATCTGTTCCACATTCGACACGGATTATGTATAACTGATTGCTGTTTGCTAAATCCAAAGCAGGTGATCCCAAATAGGAATTGAAGAGCACATTCCAATCTATTAGTGAAGTTTATAGCAGCCTTCTTTATCAATGGCATCAAAAATTCCTGTTTCTCGGACTTACAAGGATGGTCTTCCAGGACAGGGAGCGATGTTTCGAAATGATCCTTTGTGTGAATAAAAGCGCATGCATGGAGCACAGAAACGAGTTCCATTTTTCTTAAGCGGCCCCTCAATGTCAAAAAAGAGCGGAAAGTTTGTCTCGAAAGTGCACCTTTTGTAGCTATTGAGCGATACTGAGAACACGTAGCATTGACCTAAGAGCGTCCACCTGTCAATCTATTGAAGCACTTGCGACAGCTTCAGACTATAGAGATTGCGATAGGCTTCACTAGGCTCGGCAGCGATGACAGACAAGGTCATATTCTGAAGGCTATGAGGTCATTGAGGGTGTGGTTCTCCTTGTGGAGGACATCTAAGGAATATTTTGTAATGAAACTTCCATCAACGGCGGCACCCTGAGAGAGAAAAATTTGGTGATGTGCGCAATGGTCGAGTGGAAATTTTGCCGTCCCACCCCCTTAATGGAATGTTGAGTCTAAAAAGGGACGTATGAATCTTTTGCACTACATCGCTGCCTTCTGTATTATGCGCACGGTAGCATGCGTGTAGTGCAAAAGTTGTTATACAAAAATTGACCAATTTTTTTTTTCAAAAGCGTACCTGTTTGAAAGTAAATGGAAAGAATATTGTTGTCAGTCGATTGAAGCTCGTAGCCAAAGACATCAGAAACTGGAGATAGCAGAAATGGAAGTGAAGGGTGTGAAAGATGTTGAGTCCATCCGTGAAATGGATCATCCCTTCGGCTAAGAGACAGTCTTTACAGGTGTTCTGTGGTAGTCGCAGTGTAACAAATGAGTTCAGGTATGTCCAGATATTCTGTAACTCATCGTCTGACTATTATGTCTGAACACAAACCACAAACCATTTTGTGAAAGAGCCTAGCTGGCACAAATACCACAAATGTGCAACAGTCCACACTGTTTTGTACTGTCGTGAAAATTCTGCTAACCATTGTGGAGTATAGAGTGAGGGTATAGAGCTGATTATGCATGTGTGCCTATATGTACAGGGTGGGGCAAAATTACTGGTGCACTAAAATTTCAATGGCATTTTGACAATAATCCTCACAAATCAATTTTAATTATCAATATTATTTACTAATCATGACAATACAAAAATGTCGATGCTTCTCAAAAATGATCTTCTTCAACCTTCACACTGTCCTCCAGACATTCGACAAATGCTTCGCATGTGGCACGAAGGTACTGGTATTCGATTTCGTCCCAAGATTTTGAAAGCGCCGCATTAAGAGATTCCGAGTTTGGATGTCCAGTAGAACACTAGAACACGCTCTGCTCTCCAAGATGGACCACACAGAGTAATCCATCGGGTTAAGAACAGGAGAACTAGGGCCATTCGTCGTGATGAATTCGGGCAAGTGCTCGGCGCACCATCGCTGCACCATCTTTGCTTTGTGCGCTGGAGCAGAATCCTACTGACAACACCAGTAGGCTTCTCTAAGATGAGAGTTAGCCCACGGCTTGAGAGCGTCCTCCAGGATATTATTGTCAACCTCTGCGTTCATTTTTGCAACCAGCTTCAACGAAAACAAGTGGGGTCTTCCTCGTAGAGGTGACATCTACCCAAACAAGAATGGATTTCCTTTCCTTGAGTCTTGCCTTGATGGTAGCATCAGCAAGTGATCCTGCAATAATCCTCTCATTTTGGGAGTTAAAGGTTGGGTATAAAGTAAAAATCTTTTCATCACTGGAAACGATGTCTCGAGCGCTGCCACCGTGAATCGATCCAGCAACTTATTGTACCCCTCCGATCTCCCCTTTTTTCATAATGTCCGTCAGGAGTTGGCATTTCTGCAAGCGATAGCGGAACTTTATTAGCTCACTTCTGAGAAACCTGCTCATTGACCTCTCACTTACTCCAACGTCTTTCGCCATCTGGCGCATCGATCTTCTGGGACGGTAGTAAAGTGACCTCAACTGCTAGATACCATGTGACCATGAGTTCACGGTAACTTGGTGATGACTTCTAATTGAACTAGCCCTATAATATGCGTAGAGCACCACAGGAACCCCTCCAAAGAATCTCCGTCAGAATAGTCGAAGTGAGTTCGATCTTACTCGGAGGTCGCGGTGACGAGATCACGTGGTAGTAAGTGGAATGGCAGCGTAATCATTCAAAAACTAACAGCGACGGTGGCAGAGAAACAAGAAATAGTGCGCGAAGGGTGGAAGCGCAAACATGCTGCCACTTCGTCTCTAAAAAGTCCTCCGGAGGATTTTTAGAGATGGCCATCTTAAAACTGCCAGTCTGGATGGGTCAAAGCAGGGTGTTGAAGAGAGAAAGGGAAGCGCTCTGCATTGATTCATTGATGGTGTAACGCTTGCGGTCCACGCTGTTGTTGGAACGGACACGGGGTCGGCTCCTCAAGATGGTTGGAGGTTTGCAAACTTAGCAGGCGACTTCCTTTTTGCTAAACCCTTTCACTTTCAGTAAGAAGGGTCCCTTAGTGCAGTAGTAGCGATATCACACAAGAGACGGTGCACTAAAGGTTCAGGTTGCGACGACGCAAGCTGCGCAGGCAAAGTGGTGGATGCTCACCATTTCCCATGCGTTATACCTCCAGTGGCTTAATGGGGACGTTCCATGCTGGCTGGCATGGAATGTCGCTGGCAAGGTTGGTGTATCAACACTGCTTGCAGACTAATATTTGCAAACAACATCCTTTGCTTACCTCTCATCTACACCTCTTCCAGTGGCGTGATCGAGTGATCCCTGGTGCAGCGGCAAAAACCCTGTTATGAAACTCATCGTCCAAGGTTCAAATCCAAGAGTGGAGCAAGTTTTGCAGGCGACGTGGCGAGGCTGGTGGTTTCAATAAGGGTCACGTCCATGTTTCCACGTTGCTTGTTCTTCGGCAACGGGGAAAAACCACCACATTTGATTGCCAGTTCAGGGCACTTTACTACCGTCCCTGAAGGTCCTTCAAACTCTTTCTCTGACAAGCCTCACATTTCTCCCACTCGTAGCTGTTGTAGGACCTCCTCTTCCTTTCCTGTCCTCTTCACTCATCAATTCTTCATAGCGTCGTACTGTATTCTGAACCGTTCCTCGGGGTACAGAAAGGACCTTCACAATTTCTCTTGTTTGCTTGCCGTCGTTGTGAAGTTTGATGATCGCGCTCCTCAGGTCAGAACGACGAACCATTTTGTACACGAGTACGTGGGAGTTGGGCAATCTCCAGGCAACGTATCACATGCGAGTGAAACAGGAAAATCTCCAAGAAGAGTTTTAAAAAATTCAAATCGTATAGGTGCACCAGCAATTTTGCGCCACCCTGTATGTGGATGTGTATGCCCAACAATTTTTTGGGCAGCACTGCAGTGCAAGAAGGCAACGCTGGCCGACCTATTCGAGAAAGCGGTGGAGTGCGAGAGGTCGCATCAGAGGTGGGAGAGAGCATGCGATGGGAGAGACTCGCGGTTGCGAGCGTTAAACTAAAGTAATGCTTGATGATTCACTGAAGGGGGTGCGTGTTCTTGATTGGCGGAATTTTCAAAAGGGCCAAAAACAGTGTGAAGCGCAGTACTAGAAACGCGCGGTACCTTTCGGCACTCACAATAATGAATGAAGCGATGAACAGCTTGAAAAATGAACCGTCGAAAAAAGACCAGTTTTTGAGTAGCATGATGACCACATAGATGTACAGTGCTATAGAAGTGAGACCGTACGCAGTTTGAATGACGAATACTGTTGAGCCAAGACCAGTCATGTGCCAAGTTGAATCTGAAGCAATGCTCGTTGTTCTCCAATATAACCACCTGAATTGGCAAGATTGCAGGATCTAAACGTGCACGTGCATGCACCGTTGAGCGAGAGTTAGTCACAGGTCAAAGAAGGCGAGATGTAGCCTGCTGCGCCACTTGCAGCGCACTGAGCTCGCCGATCCTTCTTCAGATCCGCCTCCCCTGTGCCCCGCCCACCAGAGTGTTGCCAGCAGCAGCATCGCTCCGTCATTTTGAAAGGACATAGCAGTTCAAGCGGGAGCGTTATAACTTTTCTGTGCACTGCATCATCAATCAAAGCATAGTGTCCACGAGCGATGGCAACAACGGCGTTGACTAGCGCAAGAGAGCCCTTACCAGTTTGCTGGCTCGTCGATTGTTGGAGGCCAAATGTTCCATCCAGTGAAAGTTCCCTTGAGCGTTATTGGCAAATTTGATCGCTAATTTCACTACCATGGCATTATTCAGCATCCCCGGTTCCACCTTTTCAACGCACTCCCATCATAATCCTAAAGACCGGTCACGGCTAGGAGTGCATGCGCCGAAAAACATTGTCGTCTATTTAAGTGTAACACCAAGGCACCGCTTATTGGCAGTGGTGTTGAAGCTGAGTAGTAGCACAAATACTGGTGTCTAGCCCACACGTTTGGAAAAATCGTAATGCACATTCAAGGCTTGTTCGCCGCCAGGTGCAAAGAGGTTTTTTCACCAGTCTAATGGTCTCTTTCCTTTTTTAGTTTTTCCTTACTAAAGTTATTTGATATTAACATTCCTACCGACACACTAACGCACGACACCACCCCATTAGATCCCAAAGCTCAAACCTTCAAAATAAAATGGTTTCCCGAATTGAACACCAAGTTCGGCTGTAACAAGCATTTTACAGTCATTCGAGTGCTCTACTAGGGTGTAGGACTCGTCACAGTAGAGTACGCTCGAAATGAATGTTTTCTTAGGCTACTGGGCGTGTCATTCGCTGTCTGCCTTCCCAATAGAAATGACGTCTTGACGGACCAAGTTTCGCGGAATCTCAAGTTTATTTGTGAATGAGAAACGTGGAAAGCTTTATCTGTGTCAGGAAATCATGGCAAAAATGTGCCGATTCAAAGCGAGAGATTACGATAAAGAGTGGATGCGGCATAGAAGTAAATGCATTAGTGGAAACAGTGGCCAGTAGCCAGAGGATGCGATATGTGATCTTTTTGTGGCCCAAGGTTCGCTAGTTGCAAAACGCTGGGCTTGCCAATCCTCCCTGAGTTCCGCCTCCACCTAAGCCACCCATCAGTAGTTGCCAGCAGCAACATCGTTTAATTATCATTTTGAAAGAAAATCTCACTTTGAGCGGCCGTATCATACAACTTTTGTGTGGAAAACGTTATCACAAAGCATGGTGTTTGCTGGCATTATGATGGATATCAGGTTAACACGTGCAAACGACTCCTTACTAGGTTGCTAGATCGCCCTTTGTCGATGGTCAACGGGCAAGGAAACAGGGTTTATTTGGCGTGTTCTAGACAAATTTTTTCGGCTTTTCGCTACAGACGCATTAGTCAGCATCTCCACTTTTACTGTGAATGTAACCAATCTTATAGTGATCTTTCGCTTCAAGCACGAAAATGCAGCCGAGTAGACCAGAGCAAGATTCATTTTTGCTGGCTATGCATGAGTGTTAGCCCCTCTGTTTTTTCTCCTTTTTCTCCTGGTAGTGCTTCGCAAAGAAAAGAGGCCCAAAGGAAAGAATACGTGAAGACAAAAGCTTAAGATATCAAGCAGAGCTCACCCTAGCTCGGCAATTTTCGCATCGTTTCTTGTCTGTGCATGAGTGTGTGTCCGTCTCCTTCGCCTTTCTTTTTTTCAAGTAGAGATTCGCAAAGAAAAAACGGTCTAGAGGAAAGATTATGTATAAACAAAAGCTGACAATATCAAGCGAACGCTCACCTTACTTCAGCCGGCTTGGCAATTTTCGCATGGTTTCAATGGCACACCTTATGCCCACATTTCCCATTCATGAATGGACTTTGGACTCTTCCATATGGAAGAAACATTATTCCTCTAAGATAATAAGTTTCCAAGGAAATTCGATGACAGATGTTGGCTTGGTAAAAGTTGATAACTTCTTCGCGACAAAGTCTTTACTTCTATTTTGAAAGCCAGTTAGTGATCCTGGAGTTAGTGATCCTGGCGCTTTTCTTGACTACTTACCATATGAAATACTTAAAGATTGCGCTCCGCAGAGAACTAGGTCAAGAGCTTCGTCAAGGTCCAGCAGCTTTCTACTATGCTGCTCCCTTGATATTTAAATTGTCACGACAATGAAAAAATTTCCTGAAACAGAAGTGGCAAGGAAGTGTAAAGCATGAGGTGGAAAAGGTGGAAGGTGTATTTAGGGTCGTCGACTTAGTGGCCTTCGCATAAAATTACAAACAAGAGAAGAGCAAAATTCCTGCGATATCAAGTTGTAGGCTAATGTCCATAAGCAATTCCGCATATGTATTTGACACATGTCAAGATGGAGAATTTTTTTGAAACGTTTAACGTCACTAGGTAACCTTCGTGTATGGAGCACCATGTGGCCGTGGGGTCTTTAGGATATAAATTGGACTTTGTGAGATTCGGGAAAATTTCTATTCAGACCTATAATCTGAGATGCAGCGTATTTTCCCTTTCACAGAATTATACTGTCGTCCTCTGGACTGGTTCGCTGTAGAGCGGCCTGTGGATCAGAAGTTACGGCCCTCTGGCAGGTAAGCTTCGTGTATGGAGCACCATGTGGTCGTGGGGTCTTTAAGATATGAATTCGTGCACGGAGCGCAAGATCAACATACTTGGAAAATCTGCCTCGCCGTCCCGAAATTCACTAGTGACGGAAACGGCACTTCTTATTGACCAATTTTGTGTAATACCTGGATCTAAGTATTTGAGTGATGCTTAGTGATTACTAATCTTCTTCTTCTTCCTAACGGAGTCCCACTGGAGCAGCGTGACTGACTGAGTTGCTGGTGGATCTTGAACGGAAGATGGGGCTCGCAGCTCGCGTGCTGGGAGAAAATTCGAAGGATGCTCCAGGGGCTTACCCCTGTGTAGTCAGATGGATGGCGATCTTAAGCGTATGGCTGTGTTTCATGAGAATGCTAACAAACGACAGGGAATTTTTGAACGAATGGTCAAACACTCAAAGTAGTGTAAATTTTGGCGTCATATAGTATAATTTCATTTGATTCACGATGTTAGGTGTGTGGGAATGTTTCAGGAAAATGTGTAAATGGGATATGCTAGAACGAGTCAGAATCACAGACCCCGAAAGAAGGAAAGAAGCATGATAGATTATTGAGTCACTTTAATAGATTGTATCTGGGTTAGCTACGTTGTATCTAGTCACCGAAATTGTATCTTGTTGGAGTCGAGTTGTATCTGTCTGTCTGTCTGAAATAAAGTTACGGTAACATTTGAAGTGATTATGGAAAAGCAGTGCGGAAAGAAAAACTTAACTGACACAGCATACAGCAGCGTTGATGCATGAGCGGACCCATGTTGGATCAAATTGCGGGTACATAATAGGTAGGTGCCATCGAGCTTGTGGTAGTCTATTCCTCGGTCGATCGACGTTTCAACAGTCCTCCATCGCCTGCAGCAGACTCCGCACGGAAACCATTTGATTCAAATCGGGAAGGAATGGTAGGATTAATTAATTGAGTGCTCGCTCAATGTCATCTCCTGAATCCAAGCCTTAACTGCACTAATGTTGAATTATTTGTTTAGGTGTGAACGCTCCGTCCTGCCAGAGTGTTCAGTAATGAATAGATGCGATAGAATGGAATTTACATGTTCGACAGCGCTCTTGTCACCGTGATGCTTGGCAATCTTGCAGTTTGTTTGAAGAAATTCGAGAAACCTATGACTTCACATGGTTCATGGGCAGTGTCGAAGGTTTGCGTATCGGCATACGCTCAATTCAGGTGAGTAAGTTGTTATTGGCACACAGTAAATGTCAACTTGGCCAGCTAAAATCCACGAAAATCGCAAGTGCTCGAGAAAGCTAAGCTAGATCGCTCTTGCAAAGCGAACTGTCTACGCTTTTCCACTACGAAAGAGTATATGTTAACAATTCAAGGTATGCTCAGAGTGGTGATTTATTATTGACCAGTTCAGCTCCGCACACTACCGCGTGCATGACCCGGTAGGCTTCGGCGAAGGTGGATAGCCTGTAGAGCGTTGGGTTCCACCGCTCAAGAAACCAACTGTCATGCTCCATATCTCGAAGTCAGATTGGCTATGGGTTGACGTGGCGGCCGCCTCACTTGACAAAAGTTGCGCGCATAAGCTGCTTCCAGCATGTTTTGCTGATATACAGCGCATTAATAGCTTATTTTACGGGTTCTGTCAAGTGCGGCGGCCGCCACGTCAAACCCACGGCCACGCCTAATCTGACTTCGAGATATGGACTGTATGTAGTTGCTTCGTGCGATGCGTCAGCATACCTCCGATAGGCTAACTTGTTTTGCTGAAGCTTACCGTTTGATATGCGCGTTGGAGTGCGTAGCTAAACGGGTTTGTAAACAACCACCACGAATTGAAGGTCAGGATAACTTAGCGGTCGAATGATAATTGATGTAATGATGTTGAATGGAAACACCCGATAATCGCAATAACAGCATAGCATTAGCGTTAGATTAGCACTAGCATTCTTCTAACAACCAAAAAACATTCTTAGGAACTCCTGGGAGAGTAGCGGTCGTAGCGATGACAATGCATAAGATTAAGTTGAAATGATTGAAAAACGCTCTCCTTATACCTGGTTTTGAGTGATCTCTACATTCTGTCGCATACCGTTGTTATCAGTTCCTATCATTTGTTGTCATCCTCTGCCCCCCCCCCCCACCACCAAATGTGTACACGTCCCATCCTCCACATGACTTGTTGGAACCAACGCCTCACTGCTGCTTGGACACCCGCTGTGAATTTTGCGAAATTTGCGTTTTAGTGCCCCTTATCAGCCCTTATCGACCGTCATCACTTTTTTCCCCTCCAGATATGTTGGAACCATCGCCTCACTGTTGCTGGTACACCCGCCATGAATTTGTCGAAATTCGCGTCCGAGCGCCCCTTATCAGCCCTTATCAGCTATTATCACCCTTCGGTCCCCGTCAAATATGTTACCGTCCCATCATCCACATCACTTGTTGGAACCATCGCCTCACTGTGCTGGTAGACACCCGCCATGAATTTTGTCGAAATTCGCGTTCAGCGCCCCTTATCAGCCCTTATCAGCTATTATCACCCTCGGGCAGGGTGAATTACGGTCGAGGTACACACACACAGACAGCAGATAGGCATAGCGCTTTATATATAGTAGGGATAAGGATGGATTTTTGTATTACGATGATGTGTGTAAAACACACAACTCAATTTGTTACTCACGAAGTTGTGCTCGCGACTCATTCCTCGGCTGAGTTGTTGCTTATCCTCACCGTGAGATAGCGGTTGCGTTTGTTATTGAGTAGTGATTTTAAAAGGAATCCTTCCCGGGAACCTCTTGCGTTCTTTCCCCAACATGAATGTCTAGCTGTGATCACTAGAGACAGCACACAAAGTTCCTCGCAAGAAGATCCGGTTTCTGAAGAGAATCAAACAAAAGAAAACACAGTTTATGGACCTATAAGGGCAATTCGGGAGGAGCCAAAGGCGGGCCATGGAAAGAAGCCTCGGCGCGCCTACGAAGCAGGCGGCGCAATGAAAGAATCGTGTGAGATAGTCCGATTCTGAAGAATGGAGACAAAGCAACAGATAGAATATGATACGTTGAAGTGTAGGATGCTAGTGCAGTAAAACTAAGGGTCAAAAAGAGTTATTAGTGACCGCATTGAAAGAAGCAAGTTCCCACCGCTAACATTTGTGCCGGATTTTCGGCGGAAATTCGAAGGCGCAGCGGTTTTTCAAATTCTTTACCAAAGCGATGCATTTTTTTGTTCTTTTCGAACTTACCGTGAACAGTGGGTCTCAAGCCAGTGATTTATGGGTGAAAGAGTATCACGATTTTTCGCAAAGGATTTCTTTGAATGAACAGTTGATTGATCATGCGCCTATCTGCCGCATATTGCCGTCGGACGGTCGGTACCTCTGTTATACCCTGATCACTCGGTGCAACAACAGGAAGAACAACAAAGAAATCACATCAAGTTGACGGATGGTGTAAGCTGGCAGTCCTAGCTCGTGTAAGTGACTGCCTACAGTCGCCTGGCTCCACCTTCAAAGAGAGTTTTCCAGCTGAATCTGCTCGGTTCGAGAGTACATGGTGAGCTTGAGGGCGCTGCTCTCAACTCTACTCAAGGGTGATGTGGGATTGTGCTTCCAATTAACACATTACGGACCGCCGTTGTGCGCACATTTCCGCGTCTTTTCTCATAATTTCTCTTCAGTAGCTATCACTTGACCAATACTTCGACCATCGATGATGATCTTATTGATTTTCGGATCCGATACTCTAGGCGGATAGTTTCGAAACATGAAAAGTGTCAGAATAGCTCAAGCGAAAGGAGTCCATTTTTCAGTTTGCATGCATCACCATGTGATGCACTCGGTCCGTTACGAGTTAATAAATCGAAACACATGCCTCGCAACGTAAATCGCTCGGTGATCATTTCTGTTTTGAGATTTTGCTAGCTGCTAGTTTTTCGGAGAGAGCCACATGTGAAAATCGGCAACTTCTCGGACTGTTTTGAGTTCGAACCGATGAATAATAACAGGGCTGTCAAACCAGAGAGCAATCGAATACGTATGTGGAAGGCTTGCCCTGTAGGAACACACTAATTGAGTATTAGCTGTTTCAGAAAGTTCTGCCGTTTTCTGACACTCCACAGTCACACAGTTCTTTTCTCTTAGATTCCAGAAAAAAAGTGCCACCAATGTGGGCATCGTTTTGTTAGAGCTTTTCCTGCTCTATCGATGCTAACCTCAGGTTTGCTCTAGAACAATTTCTTAGAAATTTTACAAAGGTTTGATTGCGGTATACTCGATCAGCACAACTTGACATGGTTTCTTTTTCTAGCCTCAAATAAACTTGAAAGTAGCGGGAGGAGGTCAAGATATTAATGATGCACTAGGCTTAGGCAGAATATACTACATAGCAGTAGTCCAAAAAGTTAATGTAACGAAAGCGAGAGCCTTGGGTATGATGAGAGTCGTGGTCGGATCTCAAACGTTGTTACCTATTAGCCAAAAGTTCTGATCGAAGCACTTGTGCGCAGGAACATTGGGGAAGCTCTGCCCCACCCGTACGTACGTGGTGGGTCGTCCACCATTTTCAAGTTTTTTTATGTAACGAAAACGACTCGCTCATCTACTGATTTGTGACGTTCATTAAGAATGGATTCTTTCCTACAGCCCGAAGATTTGCTCAGTAGATTGACAAAGAACAAGCTTTGCAGATTCCTACGAACTTAAATTGTGCTCAAGGAGGGTAGTGGCAGTTTTCATAAGATCAGCGGCTGGTTTGCCTCTTTGTAACCAGGTGGAACTATTACAGTGGCGGAGTACTCCTGACAATATGCCAAAATACTCTTAGAACTCTAGCACATTCGGCTCATATTCCTCGTAATGAAAAGACCCACTCATCCCTGACAAGTGGCTTCGACACACATCGCACAACCAACACTGACCAAGTTGAACCAGCTAGGTTACGAAGTGGTGCTGCAAACATAGCACTCACTAGACCTCTGGTCTATGTACTGTCACTTTTCCGAGGATGTCGATAGCTCCCTCAAAGAGAAATGCATCAAAATCCAACGTGATACTGAGACAACCCTACCTCAAATCATCGCCTCCAGAGCTCCTGCATTCCTAACAAACGTAGCCACTGAAACGACCTTTTATAGCGGAAGGCTCAACAATTCGAACGGTTTTTGTTGCTTCTTGAACGGTATGGTGTAGGCCGAGATGCAGCATTTGAAATTCAAGGTCGAAAAACGACAGAACTTTTTAAAACACTTAATAGAAGCGGACAAAGATTGAGTACTCGTAGAAAGCGAGTCTATCCACTGTTTGTGAAATACACGTATGCCGACATCTATGCATACAGTGACAACACAAGAGAAACTATTCTGCTATTTATCTATTATATCGTTAATTATCAATAAAATGGCTGGTATTGTTTATGGAGTTTGTAAATAGCAAGCCGTGTAATGCCTAAAGCTGACGGTCAATCTATCTCCAAATAAAGAACACATGACAGATGCAATGTTTAAGAACAAGCTGAACAGAACAGGGTCATAGAGAATAAAAAGAGACATAACCAAAGGGCAGCGGAAGCCGCGTGACCTGGAAAATGCATGCGCAGAAACGATGGTTGCTTCAAATCGGATAGTATTGTTCACACAAATACAGGGTGGGCAAAAATTACGGTAACAACACAAATTGGTCATATAAAAGTGATAAGACCGAGAAGTGGCAAAACAACAACACACTCATATTGGTGGAAGGTTATCAGACAGGAAACAATACTACTCCTTGGAGTAGTGTAGGTAGATGTTACCGAATAGGTCCAAGGCTATCGCCAGCGACTGCTCAACTTGTCGATGGTCCTCCTATGCTTGTAGCAATGCTTTGCCTTCAGCACGCGTAATACAAAGCATTTCAGAGGACTTGAGTTGGGAGGGCTACGTTCCTGATTCTCCAATATGATGAAAGCCACGATATTCTGTTGGCATCAATTTTTGTGCAATCCGGGGTGGCGCCCAATCTAGCTTCAATTCCCTGTTTTTCCTATTGGAGTTCCTTTTTGACTAAAGCTTCAAGCGAGAAGGAAAATAGTCGAGCTGATTTTTACTAGCCAGCTTTATTCCTTGAGCTGCAGTTGTGCAAGGTGTCTCCGAATCGTGATCCCTGCTCTTATTATTCCTGCGAAAAACATCACCGGATTGCTGGCTGGCTTTTCACTGTTACTTTCCGTGCGCTCTTCCTACTCACATTTATTTCGGCAGCAGAATCTCTTCTCATCACAAAAAACGATCGACAAACGAAGACCATTACGGAATCGAGACAATGTCCTTTGGTATCTTTGTTTTCTGTTCAATTTCCCCGCATCAGTTAGGAGTTAGGCATTTTAATGCTAGCAAACCATTTTGCTAAACATGTGCACGTAAATCGTTGCATGAAAGTGCGTTCGGTAGAAGTTCAGCGACCAAACGACGGATTGAACGAGCTGGCTTCCGGCGCTCCCTCGCACCTATCTTCGAGAGATTACTCGTAAAGTCGCAAATGCAATCCTTTCAGGTTCAGGCTCACTGGTTCTGGTAGAATGCCTATTGCACTTCGTGACGGCTGTCGACGGTAGTTTCATAGAGCCTCTGAATCGTCATGCTGTGTCACCAAATTAAGCAGCTCCTCGGAGCAAAGTAGAGAATGTTTCTCGGGAGAGAAAAGGGTCGCCCATCTAGAAGTTGTTATATTTCATATGACAAAATTAAAGATGAAACACTCAGTCATCAAAATAAACACATATGGTTTTTATCAAAAACTCCTAGTGTTTGAAATTGAAAATTGACTGCGGCAACCTCTTGTTAGCGTAATTTTTGCCCACCCTGTAGACGCATGAAGGAGGCTGTGATGAAGACCAACTTCAGAGGGAAAGAAAAATAGGAACTAACAAGGGAGGTCGTTCAAGGTGTGGGAAGCTTTCTCAAAACGGTTTCCTCCATGTTATAGGAACTTATGCGAGGTCTACAAAACCGTGGTCCATTTTCGCTGAGCGGCCCCGCGAACCCCAAAAATGGGAAAGTGGTCCGAGGTTCGATCCCTCGTGATGACAAAATTTTTGCATCGAGGTTGGAGCTTTCAAATCCGCTCTAAATAGCGCCAACACAAACAGTAGATATCATATTCATTATGAAGACCACCAATAACTTCTACCTTCAGATTTCTACCGGAGTCTGACCGAAAAAAGTTGTCACGCCAAATGGCGCCGGAGTGGCGTAAATTGGGGTCTCCGGGCAAAACGGATGCCATATTCGTAATCAGGGCACTCGATATCCCTTCTATAAGAAGTTTTGATGAAAACTGAGATTTCGACCCAGATCCGAAAAATTGGCCACTGGTATGGTCGTAGCTCATAGGTGCTTCCAGACGGTGAACTGGAAACGATTTTCTTGTTATTATTCCCAAACTAAGAGATAGTCCACTACTGAATGAACAATGGGAGACACTCAAGCGATCGATGTACAAAGGACTCGCGCGATGTTGAAGCTGGCCAATTATTCTCACCACCAAGATGCGACATGTAGGGTCCACGGCTCTTCCACTTGCGGGGGCTTCATCGCGATAGCTAGAGCGATTTTGAAAGCTGCGACGTGGTGTGGAATCTCCTCGATTCCGTGAATCATTAGAGCAATGCGCCACGTTTCCGCGCCGCGCTCGATTCGAAGTCACCCGCCAGCGTGCATGACGACCTGTAACCCATGGTCGCCCCCCTTTCCGAAGATAGGTTAAAATCTCGATTCTTCCTGAAATTCGGCATCTGGGGGTAAATTAGGGTCCTGTCACGAATATGGCGTTCGTTTTAGGCGTTGGCGCCATTTGACGCCAGTATGGGGCTACGAACTTATTCCGCTTGTTGTCGTCTCATGAACTTTTGATGGCTCTGATCGTAGATAATGTGTTGGATTTGATGCTGGAGCAATTTGGAGCCCATTTGGGAGTGAAAAGCAAAAATGCAAAAAACCTGCATGGAGCGGAGCCGAACCACCACCTCACAAACTCAAGTCCGACACACTATCCACTCGACCACCGATGCTCCTCGAAAGGTTGGATGCCGATGCCCTCATGAAACCACCGCCCTTTCTTCAGCACTATTACTTCAATTTCGAGGGAATTCCACATTGTTTTCCGTACCACCTTCATCAGCACCCTTCGATATGGACGTGATCTTTTCAAGGAGTCCGAAACGTCACTCCAAGGCAGTAAAAACCGCCCATTCTTATCGAATTTTTTTGACCCTTTTTTGGCCTTCAGAAGGCCGCTCAGCGAAAATGAAACACAGTATGATAGTTCACGGTAGAGCCCCTGTAGCATACACAAAACCGTTTAGAAAAAGCGTCCCACACCCTGAACGACCTCTCCTGTAAGTGGACACACAAAACTGGATATTCCATGCCGAATACGTTTATTATGGAGACTCCTAGATCCAAAGCAGTGTCAAAAAGTGTCCTCCAGAATGAAGAGAGCACATAAGAGAAACTGCTGTGAACATCGAGCCCAATACCTGAACACCAACCAACAAATAATAAACAACCAACAAAGATAATCATGATCTGAACAGACATCCAACAAATAATCATGTTGCAAAAATCTAGTCAATATCTCAGGGACGTCTTTGTCAGAGAGTATTATAAACGCCAGTCAGGAATTGCAAAATAGCTGAAACAAGCAGCCCATGAACCACGAAAGGTCAACCGACTTGGAATCTGAATGCCAGCAGGCCAGGAGGACTATTTTATGTTGCACTCAATGAAAGAGGAACCATAGAATAGCAACGTTTTAATGCTTGCTGTTAATCCCATCCAAATGTGACTTTCTCTGTTTGAACTTATTCTAATATAATATCTAAGCGGCTAAGTGTGTCTGTTGCTGTGTGTGTATGTTTATGTGTTTGACTAGAAATTCATAGCTCGGGTACCAGGGGTCGCCAGCAGCTGATTTCAGAATATGATATAGGGGATGTGATGGGAACATATTTGGTGGGTGACAGAAAGTGATAACAACAAGGGCCGATAAGAGGCGCCAAAACGCAAATTTCGCGAAATTCACAGCGGGTGTCCCAGCAGCGAAGAGGCGTTGGTTCTGACGAATGGTGCGGAGGGTGGACGGAAACATATTCGGTAGGGTACAAAAAGCGATATCAGCTGATAAGAGCTGATAATAACAATATGCGTAAGGATATTGAGGGCCATTTGAATCAGATTTTAGGTCACGCATTTTTTGATATCACTTCCTTTGCGGTGCTATCATGAGCACCGAGCACCACTCGACCGCTACACTCCTAAAGTTCCTAAGAATGTATGGTGGATCTTTAAAATAATACAAAATAAATACTTGGTATTTCTACAGCAACATCATCAGCAACTGTTATTCGACCGCTAAATTGTCTTGACATTCATTTCATGGGTGTTGTTCACATGTTTACAGACACCTCTTTAACTCCGCAGGCCACCGCGCGTACCACTGTGTGAGCATCAGCACAAATGGACGCACTCTATGTAATAGTCCGCTAACGCATTTTATGAGGAAACTCATTGCTGAGCGGTGGAACTCACGCTCCACTATCCGCTAAGTTTCGCTTACGGCTTCCGTATCATGCGCACAATGGCGTGCGGTGCCAAGATGGTAAATATATAAAGGTGCAAAGGCCAAAAATAATTGTACAAAACTGCGGAGAAAAGCTGCTCTTGCTAAAATTGCGAAGAATGTATGACCCACAATGAGTAATTAGTTGGTGGCTTGTGCCCTGCAGAACTACAGTGACCCGATACAATGAAACCCACTGTATGCATCAACCTCAGCCGCTGATCGCAGAATCGATTGCGAAAATAGTGCCGGTCCCACGTGGCCACAAATGCAGAAATGGGTGTTGTCGTCAACATGCAATTACCGGCATCCTATCAAGCTATGCCAAAGTGATTGCATTCGAAAACTGGGACTTCGGAGGGAAATTTCACTATATGTATACTGGAGGCAGGATCAACCGCCCGATGCGCAAATCAACCTTGAGGGGAGGACAGGCTTCGACTAATGATGGTTAACGAATGACTCTGAACCACCCCTGCAATTACCCGCCCACTACATAGATTACTGATTCTACGCGTCTTTCGTAGGAATTTTGTGTTGAACAAGCAAACCGAATTTTTTCAAAACTTTTGGGACACCCTAATATTAGGCTCGAAAAATCAATCCGCTCGATTCTTTACACTTTCTTCTACTATGGTTTGGTCTAGAAGCTCTGAAAAATCTGTCTACTCGTGCTCGCTTCAGTATATGTAGTAATCCAGCAAGAACTCCTGCTCTGAGATGAGCCATTAAAGCGGGCGGGTAATTGCAGGGGTGGTTCAGAGCAGGGTGAAAATCGTGTCGAGGACATGGTCGCAGGTACGAACCCCCTCAAATCGAAGTCTTGGCACGACCCCTCCTATTTTGATTCTCTTCCGCGAACGGAGTGTAGCGGTAGTGTAGTGGTGAGTACGTCTGTCACATGCGAGACCCGGTTCATTTTCCGACCGAAGAGAGATTTGCAATGAGTTCTCCATACCAATGCGAGCGTTTGAGGAGTTCATAGAAGAGCACCACAACAGCCCGTATCGACCAACGGCCGACTCCGCGATAGCTGCTGCGCGGTTTGTCTCTGGGTCAGTGCTGACGCCCCTCTCAAAACCACCAGAAAGTACAAACTCTATGAAAAAGTTCCATTTCCCAATCTTCGAACCTTTCAAATAGCACTTGGTCGGGTTCAATAGAGCTAGGCCACCCACTGTAAATCGTTATTGAAATTGCTCTGAAAGCCTTCCATGCAAAGAGATAAGGTCTCTCGAACTCTGTCGAGGTAGCGTCGAGGTCGCGAACATTTTTATGCGAGTTTTTAGCACTCAAAAGGCAATATCTCTGATTCCAGCTTCTCTCTTCGTAAAACCTCGGCATTGTTGTAATTATGAGTGTTATTCTTCTGCCAACGAGATTGTTAGGTGGAACTTTATTAGTGGCCTGACGTTTCGACAAAATCGTCTTCCTCAAAGGCCTAAAGATCGCTCAAGGTTTGAGATAGGTCCTTTAAACCGCCAAACGCCTCCTCTCCCTAGCGTTTCCGACGGAACGTTAGGGGGAACAAGCGGAAATCCCGAACGAGGAAAATAAACTCACCCTGTCCACCACCGCAAGAGTAGAATAGCTCCACTCCATGTTAGTTATGGTTAGTAACTGAGACTTACTGTGCAGTCTTCGTATAAAGGCTAAACTTTAGACCTGCACGTCTCAGTGTTTACATCAGTAGCTCACAATAAGGTGCAAACGACATGAAATCATTTATGGCGGATAGATGCTCATTGCGGTTATTCATTCTAAGATTCCGCGCGTGAATCCAGAATGCCTCAAGCGCTTTCCTAGCGGAAATCTCAGTCTCATATGCCAGAATTTTGCACTTTACATCAAAGTCATTTCCGTGGTGCTCTTCTACTAAATGCTTGCCGAGCGGAGTTGCTATGTTGCCACGCCTTTTTCAGCGAGATGTTCTTTAACGCGTATTGCTAGAGTCCTCCCAGTTTCCCCAATGTGTAACGCTACATACATTGG
>KZ345774.1:75977-93216 GCA_002352805.1 Teladorsagia circumcincta | reverse complement strand
CATTTGGCGCCGGCGCTAAAAAAGAATGTTATATTCGTAATCAGGACCCTCGATAACCCATAAGCGCAAGTTTTCAGCGAATTTGGTGAAAACACCCTCGACGCCAAATTGGCGCCATTTCGCGCCAATTTGGCGCCAGTGGCCAAAATGGGTACCATATTCGTGATCAGGACCCTCGTTAGCCCCCAGGTGATAGAAGATGTATAGAAAGAATCGAAAAAAAGTGATGGATTTCCTCTTGGACCATGTCAGCCACCGGTGGCTGACATTTCGCAATCGCCTCTGCCGGCGTTGGTCCGAACAGGCAGTCGTCGAAAATCCCGTCCGGTTGCGAGTGGGTTAAAGTAGCTATAAACTCCCTCCCCCGGTCGACGGCATTTTTTGGTCAAAAGTGGGAGGAGTTTGTGGTGTCGAGTGATCCCAGAATCGAGTACTAATACTATATAAAAAGTTATGATGGTGACGGCGGTGGTCGAGGTGGGGAGAAGGGGGAGGGTTGTCCAAATCCACCTTGGAGGAGAGGGGTCGTAAAAAATTTCCAAAAAGTAGCAACGATAGGACCGACCCTGCCCGCAACAACTCTTGTTGACTGGTTTTTGTCAAGAGTTGGTATTTTAATGTTGAAGCCTAAACCAAATACACTGCAAACTTCCACTGCTAACATTGCAGTGTCAACTATTCATCCTGATTGATTATTCCAGCCACTCTTGCTGTACCAGCTAGACAGAAGGATCAGTCAGGGATCGAAGCAAGTCGATATAGCGAGCCGAATGCAACCTGTTTTCCGTATGCACAAATCCGTGAGCTAATGCCTATAATAAAGGAAGTCTTCATTCTTCTCACAGTCTACGTTACAAAAGAAGAGAAGCCTGTTTAGGGGCAGTCAGCCGGGACTTTAGCATAGCATATACCACACATTCGATTGGTGCGGTGACACATTGACATTGAGTGATGTTAGAACTATGGATTCTGATGACTTGCAAGGGCTTCAACTGGGTGGGCAGTTTGTTCAATTGCTTTTGATGTTCGGTCGCCGAGAAACTATACCTATGCCAACACTAAAGTCCGGAGCTACAATATAAATCCATGGACAAAGAAGGGATATCGTCCCAGAAATTTTATTTGCATCAGCCCATTTTACACGGAGGGATTCTCCTGTTTTCACTGCAGAATGAGGGTCGTTCTATACGTTCTACTCGTTGCTGCCTGCGTGAACACTGGGGTTTCTAGTTCGAAGAATTCTGACGTGGTTCGAAGACTGAGACACCCCATGAAGGAGAGCGGAAATATGACGAAAAAACTTGTGGATCGAATCAAAGAGGTAAGAGAAGTTTTTGAAAAATTGAAGAATGTTCCATTAAAGTGCGTGGCTACTTGAGGACTCCAAGAGCATGTTCAACTTCTGGAAGAGTTTGAGCAGATGCAACGAGAGTTTGAAGGAGAGAACCGCTTTGAGTCCGGAACAAAAAGAGTATTTAGAAAAACGGGTTAGTGAATGTTAAGGATGCAACTATTCTTAAATTAGTTGAACTATTCAGTCGTGCAAGAAGAGAATGCGTAAAGCTAAAAGGACGAAAGGATTGATCGAAGATGTCAACACAAAGAGTGGAGTTGCTGACAAGCTATTTCAAGGAGATATGCTGCTTTCAAAGTTCGTTACACTTTTTTGAGTCACGTAGAGAAAGATTGCACTGCATTCAGAGAACAACTGGAGAAGATTGTCAAGAGTAGCGTAAGCCGACCTAAACGGCAAGCTCCCAATGATAAAACCTACCCTGGTAAAAGATGGACACATATCGTCAATTACACTCTCGACAGGAATCTAGGTCAGTTGGTGATACATTCTTATAACGACCTAGACGAAGAATTTACAAAATCTTTTTCCTAATGTCGAGACGAAACTGCGAGGGAAGCCTTCAAGTATGCAACGTATTTATGGATGAACGACACATGCATTGACTTTATGGAAGATACAACTGAAGAATGTAAAATCAAAGGTTTCTAATGTCAAGTAAGAATTCTATATCAGTGGTTTAGCTGCTGATATGATTCTTGTGTATAAGCACAATGGATGTTGGGCAGAGGTCGGTAGACACGAAGGATGGCAGCTAATCTCACTCGGCGAAGCCTGTGACACGGTACGGACTTTAAAAAGCTTCGAAGCGAAGTCATGATGTCTTCAAGGAAATGAGTTTAACAAAAAGCTGGCATGACAGTTTCCTGCACTCTTTCAAGTGTAATTAATTTTTAATTCTACTGTAGGTTGGAACCGCAGCTCACGAAATTGGTCATGCGCTCGGATTCTCACACACGCATGCGAGACACGATCGTGACGAATTTATCACAATTATCAAGGAAAATATCAACGTAAGGCTTGTGAATGGTGCGAAGATCTATAATATCGTAGTCAGCTTTAGTGTAGCTGGCTTGGGCAGTTTGAAGCAAAGACGATGGATACCAATAACAACTATAATTTAACATACGACTACGGTAGTATCATGCAGTACAGAGCTTCAAGGTAAAATATGTATGGAGGAACGACTAAAAAAGCATTACTATCATTCATTTAGTTATTTATAGCTTTGCCAACGGTTCAGGAAAGTTTACTATGATTCCCAAGGATGTAATGTATACAGAGACTCTAGGATCTCCTATCATTTCATTCTACGACTTGCTTATGATGAACATGTATTACAATTGCACTGGTAACTGCCAGATTCAGTTATGTTTACGCCTCTTAACGGTCCGTATGCTTACAAGGTGCGTGCAAAGATGACGCCGACGCAGACGAAAAGTGCAAAAATGGCGGATTTGCCCATCCACGGAACTGCTCAAAATGCATATGTCCCAGTGGATATGGTGGACAGCTTTGCGACGAAAGGGTGAACGCTCTTTATAGTTTAGGCTTGCGAATACATTGACAAATTTATTTAGCCACCAGGTTGCGGCGCACTGCTGAAGGCATCCAATGATTGGCAGACGCTCACAGATCCACTCAACGCCACCGAAGCCGATAAAGACGGTTATACAAGATGTAACTACTGGATCAAGGTCGCTGGTTTTCGAAAGATTTGCTTATTATATGTAAAGCTCGAAATTGCATTCTAAGGCGCCAGACAACAAAACGGTAGAAGTGTATATTATGGAGCTGCAGGTGGCTGAGACTTACTCCGAAGGATGCGTTGAAGGTGGAGTTGAAATCAAAACACATGCGGACCAACGTCGAACCGGTTACAGGTACAGAGGCCACTCAAATAATTACAACAGTGTCAAAAGCTTCAACCCATTTTGTAGGTTCTGCACAGCAAACGCCATCAATAAAACACTCAAATCAAGTTCAAGCATGGTCCCTGTGATAACATTCAAATTCAAAGGCTCTAGCGAAAGCAAAGGGGGACTGGTTGGCCAATTGGAAGATGAAGATCATGAAAACGGAGAGGACAGCGGAAGCGAAGATGACACCGATTACCAATATTATGAAGAGGAGTTCGTTCCTGTTGTGAAGCTGAAGTACCGCTACGTTTGAGGAAACGTTTTTAGCAAATAAAATCTTTCACCATTTCAGATCCCGAAATTTTCAGAATATGTATCAGGTGTTGCACAACATTGTTCAGAGTTCTCTTCATCATTGCACACTTTCAAGAAGATTCACTTTAACTTCATTACAGCACACTTTCAAGACGATTATTATGATGTGATTTTGATAAAACGCCATTCCATTTGCTCCGGTTATTGAAAAAAAGCACCGAGGAAGAGACCCAAAATAATCGTGACCTCCCCTGCCTTGTAGCACACCTTCATCATTTATACTAACTCTGCATGGAATAATATAACGGCAATTTATGAACGAATGTAACTTCGGTCACATGGTTGATAGTAGGGAAACTGCGTTCCTGAGTTGAGCAACTTGCAGGATTTGTACAGTTACAATTCTTCGAATGCTCGTGGAAATCTTTCGATCCGACTAGCCATTGAATTTCATGAACAGCCTTTCCGGAATTCTTTTGTATTTGTTCCATCTCATCACTGTTAACTGCTAGTTAAGAAAGAGCGTGGTGAGGGATAGCTTATTCAGCGCTGCTGGTGAACACAAACCGCGAAAAAATGCTGACCACAAGTGTGACATCTAATAATTCACTCCATTTTGGAGCCAGTAACATCCAAAGATATGGAAGAATATGAACAGAAAACCATAGAATGTCAAGCAGAAGTTGGGTGAAGTTCTACCTTTACTTTATGATCGGTTGGTAGCCTACTTCTTCCTATCAACCGCAGGTGAATCTCTCATTGATTCATGTAGAAGAAGTGGAACAGTCTCAGAATAATGTAAACTTAGCTGACAGCAAGCCAATAAACTCTAATTATGTCACCGTGTGCGCTGGATCAAAACCAGGCATGTAGCCACTTTTTCTGTTTTTCGATGAGTACTGGTGTCGCGTGTTCGAAAAACAACCATAGCGTCAAACCTCCGCTATTTCCCCGGATTTCAACCGATTTTTTTGACACTGCAGCGTTTTGCTTGTGTTATATTAGCTTGTCCCAAAAGTCTTTGCCCATTTCCACGTGTATGCTGGTGAATCTCTAGGGACAACTTTTGAACATCCATTGTAGAACGTCTGTAGGTGATCTCTTCAGAGAATCTCTGCCGTGGCATTTCGCAGGCCGAGAAAATCGACTCTGACCGGTAGCATGTTTGGCAGCTATTGATTTTAAACTCAGAAAACGCGTCAGTGGAAACGTCACGGCGAGAGGCCTACGGCTTGCGATGGAATTCTAGAGTGACTTTCACGACCTGGCAAAGATTTGGTTGCCGATGTCCAGAAACTCGAGAAAAAACTTCAAAGCAGGTTCAACCCTACCGTTGTTACTCTTTGGAATTTTTCTACGACACCCCCTTTCTAGGCGATTTAAGACGACCCCCCCCCACTGTAAGTGATACCTGTACGCGACACTGATTGCCTTTTGAAAGTGTTGAATCGCGCTCAATGGCGTTCTAGCGATAGAGCGCGTTTGCCGACCGTGAACAGGCGGCAAACGGGGAATCTGGACGAACTTTTCTTCGTTAAATTTCAGGTAGCTGCGAGGAATGAGGTGAATTTCGCATCAGAGACGCTCATCCCTCATAAGTGAACCTGATTAGCTCTCAAACTATTCAAAATAAATAACCTATTGAGCAAAAAATAAAATTCCAATATAACTTTTACCCTCCTCTTTCTAGGGCCATAACTTTCTTCAAATTCGAGCTTTCGCGACCAGTGATCTGATTTGAAAAACTCAAATTATCCTCTTTCCAACCGTGGCTAAATTTTCATCGAAAGTTAATTTATTGAAAATTTTGCACGTTGTTACTTTTTTTCTGGTTAAACGCGACTTTTTACCTTCAAACGATCATAACTTTGTTCAATGTCATTCATTCGGGAAGATGAACAGGTATAACAAACTGCAGGCTTTAAGCTTTCTAACGACCCCCAAAACGTCCCTGAAAAACCAGTGAATCAAAAATTAGTCCCGTTGTTACTTTTTTTCGTGGGGTATTCTTCAAGCCATTTTCTTGGAAGCGCGGCTTTTCTTAAGTTCCACTGGCCGTAACTTCTTGGAAGACCAATTTCATGTTTGATTTAGGATGTGCTAGAATGTTTCGAGCATGCGCTTGCTCCGCCACGCCTCGGGTGCTCTTCTGATTTGCTGATTCATTTGAAAGGTCATTTAGAACGGAGCGTGGTTTATAGATGCCTTAGTATCACACCACTTGCGTAAACGTAAGTGGTGGCTACTGATTCCATTGCCGGCCATCGAGAAAGTACGATCCCCTTCCAAGTCCATCCAAGTACGACCCCCGTTGTTACCCGTAACAACGTAGGGTTGACAATGCTCCAAAGTCGGTCGGCTTATTACAGTGAGTAACGAGTGGCTTTTGGAGTTGTTTGGTAACATTCCCTGGTGCTATGACGGTAGCTTACACACTTTTCACACAGTTATCAGAATACATTAGTCACTCCCCATTAGCTCCTCAGGAAGATGAGAATTCATGGCAGAACGAGAGTTTGTCTTAGTTACAAAAATCTTTAGAAGCCTCCAGACTTTGCATGAACATTTTGATTTTCCGTCTATCTTATTTGATCCGACTACTTTTGGAGGTAGCAAGGAGTGGGTTCCTCACGTAAACCACAGCCGGAACCGCCAGTGACTCAGACGCATAGAACATAAGATTCCGACTTCGAATCCAGCACTGTAACCTCAAAGATAATTTTCAGTGTTGGTTAAGATGCAAGCGGTTTGCTAACCGAAATATTCTACTCCCAAACTGCCCTAGTGTTGCAGCTCGATAATGTGGGCAAGCGGATGGGTTCTCTGGCACTATGCTTGAAAACATACGATGTCCACTCCATCCAGGCAAGGAATTTGGAAGAAGGTCCGGCAAAAGTCTTCAAGCCTCTTAAGAGACGTACTGTTTCGCCACTTGTGTGCAACAGATCCGAACCCAACAGAATACCGTCTCTTTCTGTTGCTTTTGATTCATTTATGTGGGAGAGAGGACTACTCGGAAATGGGCTTCTACGAGTTTTTTTTTGCCTCGAAATTCAAGATTTCTGGGAAAGCGGCATCCACAAGTCATCTGGTGAAAGACAGTATGTTGGCGATTATGATGGGGCATGTGTTTGTAAATTGTTGACTGGCCTGGTGAAGATGAGCGGAAAAAAAATCGACATTTGCGACAATCTAATACTTGCAATGACTTGAAATGGATTTTTGGAATTTGTAAAAAGACTTCCAAGTACAGGGAATTTGTGTAGAATTGACGTTCAGAAAGATGATATGCGAGCCAAATAGGAAAACCTTTTCTGTCAAACTAAGCGGTACTCAACAATGACTACATGTTCTGCTTCAATCCATTCTGCACTCGAGGTGATCACACAGAGTGTAAGATTACTGTGTGAAGATAACATAAAACGTGAGGTTGTACTGACTTCTGAAGAAAGGGTAGAAATGGAACAGTTCAGGGAAGATAAGCATGTCAAGAATGACACGCAAATTCGTTGAGCGTTCCATAATGTCTTTGTGCAGGATAGCCACAGGATCCAAGGCGCTAGACTGTAATGAGAGAATACAAGCTCGAAAGGATGAAGCATTTTCCGGTGATCAATCGCGTTTCGGTGTGCGGCACGTTTTCTACTCCTATTTATACATTCGTAATGGCAATTCGAATACGATTTGGCCTATACAACGACTTGCGGGAGCCAGCCGAGTACATGTCTAGTATTTTTATCCTCTTAACTTACTCGCGACCGCGTGGGATTTTTAGAGACTGCCCGTTCGGACCAGCGCCGGCAGATTACTGCGCAATGTCAGCCACCGGTGGCTGCCTTTGCCGCGAATGGGTTAAGAAAGGCAGAAGTGAGGTAGTGGCAAATGGCTCTGCTTACCGCGCGCGCGGTCCGTCCATCGCTGCAGGATCGGTGAATTGGTATCGGACTTGTTACAAGATAAAAATCACAAAAATATTTATTATGCACAAAACTGTTTCAGATAATATTTAAAGCTCTCTCAGCATTTATGTGAACGATGATTATGAGGAATCAGGTCCACAACCAGGTGCATCGAATAAACAATGGAACAAGACAGTGAAGTGAGCACACTGGGAAAATCACCAGTAATAGATTTACTTCCACTAGATGGCTTTGTACAAACAGCCTCGTGTGGGTCCTGTTCGGATGTCAGCAAGCACTGCTAGACGTCTTCAATCTTGTTCAATGGTGTATAGCCCGGTTCGAGGAGGGCGTTACGCCACGACAGATTGAAATTGCCGATCGAACCACTTCGGGACTGAATCCGTGAGTTTGCGTTCGTCGTGATCGCATTAAAATAGACCTGAAATATATTGGTTACATACATGAATATTGGTGCACATTTCTAAAATACGTTGAATGTGTTATTGATTTCGATTCAAAACATCGCGGTATTGTAGAAACTAGAGGTCCTGTTGAAGCTTTTCATATGAGTGACCTCGATCGGTGGCAACAATCAAAGTTTTCTTTTCCATCACACCACAACCGTTCGTCACGCGAGGACTACCTGCTTCGAAGATTATTTGTCGACTTCAGAATATGGCAACAACTGTTTGCGCTAGTTTCGAAAAAAAAAACGGAAGTATCAGATACATCATGTTCACGAAGCACTTCGTAGATTGAAAGAGTCTTCACAAAAGGGGTACACTTCAACGGTGGGATGGGACTTAAGCAAGACTGCTAGTGGTTAGATTCTCCATGTTGCTTCTACATGACTATGAATGTTCCAGAATCTTCGAGCCTTGCGTCGTATTTTTAATTAGCATCCTGATGGAGAGGGACAGGAGGAGATTGACGAAAATTAAGGCCGTCAAACCAGACCTGGCTGAGCCGCCTTTCAAAACAATTTGTAGCTATGGGAAAACATTTGGTATTACTAGCTTATTGTGGGAATGAGCAACGAATTTTGAAACGATAAACGGTTAGTTTTCCCACCAAGAAGGCGATCTCTTTTTAGTGTTGTGTGCACGTCAGCCTTTTAGCAAAAGCTCCTTTGGGATGGGGAAGAGTTACTGCTGAAAGCAGTACCGCACTTTTGGTTAGTTTCGTGTGATAATCATATGCCAACGCGAGAGACTAGGGAGCATTTCTGTGTTCTTCTCCTCTGGATGGTTTTCAACATCAATAAACATTGTCTGCTCGTTGGTAAGTCAAGACGCCGACGTAATACAACCCAGGCCGCAGTTCAGCCAGCTACATGTTTCGTCATAGTGTCGATGAATATTTGACTCTCCAACCAGGGCTCCGTCATGTTCGCACGTTTTCAAAATTTTTGCAACCCTCCCCATTCTCGATGGGGTCTCGATTCGACCCCTCACACACAATATCAGCTCAGAAGGCTTCCCCAATACAATCTCCTCTCCCCATTTCCCATCACCACCCTCACCCCATCATGGCTTTTTATAGTAATCGATTCTGAGACCAGTCGAACGCAGTCAATCTCCGAACACTTGTTCCTACAAAAACGGCCGTCAAGCGGGAACAGAGCAAATCCATTAACTTTGGCTAGGTCACTTTTACCCAGACCCGTCGAAAATCCCGTGCGAACGCAACCCCCTTTACCGACCTCCATCAACTCCGAGAATCTTGCTCAACGCTAGAGTGACCCCCTTCCCAAATCACAAATACGACCCCCTCGTTCGAGTTGGGCGAACGGCTGGTTGATCCTCCCTCCAACTCGTCATATTGAATTACCTGGATTCGGCGATCTGAATCCCCTCGAAGCGGAAGGCCTGCAATGTTGAAATTCCAACTTCTCTAAGGCTTCCTTTAAAAAACGTCAAAAGATCACGACGTCATCCACTTGCACACGCGCTGATATCGGTCGGAAAAAGCCTTGATTTCAGTATCACCACGAGATGAGGCCGTTATCCTCATGACTGTTATACAATCGAGTCCTGTGCTTTATAAAAACAAGCTTACATAGAACTAGTGGCATGTCCTCACTAATACGCGACAATATGATACAATAGCTCATGCTCCAGTGTTTAGAAGCTACCCTGGATATCTAGTATGTTAAAGGAAAATAAGAAGTAGGCTTCTCTTGTTAACATCAATATGTGAATAGAATGAAATGCAGAGCGCAGCCCTTGAGGCTCAACTGTGCCTAAACGCGTTGCAGGAGCTCACCTCTCTTGAATGTTCTGACCACGCGAACGACGGCTTCCGACTAGTTGATGCGGATTTCAGCAATTCTGAAACAGCATCGAGGCGTGATCGGTCAAATGGTCGACTTCACTACTTTTCCACTCACCGATTTCTTCCTTGATCTCAGTTCGGAAGTCATTTCGCGCATCGGACACATCCAATCGCTTCTGAAACTAGTCTAGTCAGAAATTCACTTATTCACTATATTTGAATTTCGAAGCCCTTTCTCAAGGGATTGCAATATTCAAGGGAAGCGATTTGGATGAAGAGGGAATACATTGGGGAAGTTTGTGTAGCTCGGCCGTGCTGGTTGCTGAGCAGCAATTGAAAAATCACCACACCTCCTAAGGCCGATGTCAGAATTTGCGAGTCGAGCGATTCGCTTCTAGCCATTCGGTCGATTCGCTGGCGTCCGCGTCGCTTTGCGGTACCAGCGAAACGCCAGCGAATCGAGCGATTCGTTGGTCGCGATGCGGGAAGCTAGCGAATCACTCGATTCGCAAAGTCTGACATCGACCTAAGTGTCGCTTACATTAGTTTGAATGATGATTTGGGCGACCTGTGTTGCTAGCAGCGGCAAAGAAGGGGCATCTCGGCTGGAGCATGTATTGGCACAGCGCAACTCAAACGCGGCGCGATAAACTCGCCCATACGCCATGAACTCGCCCATTAGCCGTACCAGTCCTTGAACGAAAGTCAACGATCAAAGACGTGATCGCGTTTTGTGTTTTTTTTTGGCGGATTACTCTGCTTTTTCCGCCATTGGCATACTAATGAGCACCCACCACATCCCCTCCGGATCTATGCAGATCAATCGCTGCCTCTAAGCTTTATTGAATACTTTAATTGGCTACACGAATTAAATGACATACAGAGGTGGATTTACGTGCCAGCCACCAAAAACACAATTGCCTTCTTTGCAAGTGACTTACTTTATTTTCAGATTTTCTAGCGATCGATTTACGATTGATAATTAAAAAAAGCTCTGCCCCTCTTGAGAAGGGCATACCGTATAAAATAAAAGGTAGGCACGTACAGGTTGCAGAATTGATAGACCGAATTTTCAGAACTTATGTAAACAGTCACTGTACCATTAGGCGTAAAATACTACGGTAAGAGTCTCTATCGTGACCGATTGTGTCAGGTTGCTGCAGTTGCACAAATTGCGCTTTCTTTTGCGCTTGACTCTAGTCACAACAGTTTCTATGCCATATGTCCAGTATTGGGTGACTATGGTCATCTTTTTCCTTACCTGCAGAATGTGTGCAACTACACCAGCAGCAAAACCATCGCCAAGTACATTGATGGAAGTTCGTACTCGATCCCTGAAAACTAGGTCAATTCTCCTGCAATGCATGGCCTACAGGACGCCAACGGCTCGAGAAAAACTCACAGCAGCCAATCCACTGTCAACAGAAGTGACACGTCTTTGATAGGTAGTCCTACAGTGTGTAAAATCAGAAGTATGGAAACAAGACCAGCTGGCACTGAGCCAAGGCCAATTGAAGCTATCGTGGCTGTTACGCTGTAAGAGTAGTACTGCGGCAGGAAACTTCCTCATAAAACCGATGGGGGCTATACCTGACAGTGAGCACTTCTGCGAATGAGAGATCCACGTTGTTCAACTGAGCAATGAAAATCACAGCAACAGCTTCGTAGAGAGCATTTCCATCCTATAAATAGCTATCGATCGATGAGCAGATAAAGGCAGAGTATTTCTGCTCGTCTGCACTCTGCAAACCCACCATATTAATAGTGGAACCTAGAGGGAGCACGAATCTTGATATTCGTCGATCTATGTGGCAGTTATCTTCCATACATTGCATGGACACAGGAAGTGCAGCTCCACTGAAATATGAAAACTATAAAGTGAGGTAAATAGCAGCATCTGCAATCACGTACCCTGAAGCCGTTCCAAAGGCAGTGACAATCGCCTGCACCATTCCGCGTACAATGAACATCGGATTCTTTCTTGTGATCAAGAAATATAGAATCGGACACGTAATTACTGTGTGTAGAATAAGTCCGGCGATTACCGTAAGGACATAGCTGGAACATCGATATATCGATTTTTTTACTGTAACTCGCCAGCCCACAGGCACAGGAACCGGAAATTTTTTGGCGTTGCTATCACAGAAACCATAAGCAGTCATTTTCTAGCAGTCGTCCATTGTTTCATGGCTAACATACTCATGTAGTTGGGGGGGGGGAGGGGTAAGGGAGAGAGGAAAGGCTAACGTTTCGCCCATGAAGCACACAGGTTAGCCTAGGAAGTTTCGCCTATCACGAGTTAATCTCTTCGAATCACTGAGAAAACAAGGGCCCATCCCATTTCATTTATTTATTATTTGTGAGCCGCACGCAAGGGCTCTTACCCACTACTGAAAAAAAGCTGACAAGGAAAGTCCCTGGAGTCGCCATGGCCATTCGAGATGAGATGTATACCCACGTATGCAACTTGGAACGCTGATCTCGAATCTGGCTTCCAAATCTGCTAAACGATTCGAAGAGAGAAGTTAGGGGGGTGGTTTCACCGCTGGGGTCTAGTTCGTAAAGCGAATGGACAACCAAGGGGGCTGTGCCTCGGTGGCGCAGCCGGTAAGCAATCGGCTAGCAGGAGCAGCACCAGGGTTCGATTCTTGACGCATGCATTGCTTTGGCTCCTTTGGCTCCTATCTTAAAACGATTTCTAAACGTTTGCAAAACAGTTTTTCGTGCCACTTCAACTATTTGTACACCCTAGTAGTCCTTCTTTGAGCAAATTTCTGGGGAAACTTCGTCCTTGCCTGTATTACTCTGCGAAGACGCACTTAACCTCTCCAAGCGCTCAAAATTCAGGATGAAGGAATTCAAGATCTTTGGCGGATCGCTAGATGGCGACCTCTTTGGCGGGCTCCAGAATTTTGAAACCTTCGGTTTCTCTTCCACCGGTCGATCAGCCGGTTGAGAGATTCTGATTCAGATGACCACCGAGATGTTCTGCCCGAAACTCGTCATTTCGCATCTGGTGAAGGAATTCGGCTGATTTTCTGATGCGTAAGAGTAAAAGGCATTAAATAAAGCTTCAGATTAGTAATTATATAGAAACCACACTTGTACAAGTCACAGTGGAAATGTCTCCCAAAAACTTGCTAAAAAAAGGACTACTGGGGTGTACAAATAGTTGAAGTGGCACGAATAACTGTTTTGCAAACGTTTAAAAATAGTTTTAGACAGATGCAAAACTAACGCATGCATCAAGGAGTCGAACCCTGGTGTTGCTCCTGCGAGTCCGATTGCTTGCCAGCTGCGCCACCGAGGCAAGACCGCTTGGTTGTCCATACGCTTTACGAACTGGACACCAGCGGTGAAACCACCCCCCTTACTTCTCTCTCCGAATCGTTTAGCAGATTTGGAAGCCAGATACGAGATCAGCGCTCCAAGTTGCATACGTGGCTATACATCTCATCTCGAATAGCCATGGCGACTCCAGGGGCTTTCCTTGTGAGTAATCAAAAATGAAGGTCAACGCCTGTCTGAAGGTCCACGAGTTGGTGAACCCCGCCGAGACACCGTAAAAATGCAAAATGGTGACGATAGCAGCGTTAAGCCCAGGTTGGCAGGATTATAACAGAATCATTCACATTCGCAAGAGAATCTGCGATTCTGGTTACAAATTCAATTTACTTCGGCTGATAATGCGGAACTGATCATTGACACTTCGCGTACCGCGTGCGCCACTTGGTGGCGCACGGCCTTTCCGCCTTGTGTGGCCAAGTGCGCCACATGGTGGCGCATGATATTTTTTCTATTTCTTGTTGGTTTTCAGAGTCGTTTCAATGCACGCGTATCTATCTCGACTTGTAGGATAACATATCTCCGTGGAACATCACCAACTTAAAATTTATTCATAAGATGAGATCAGTTGCAAAAATCTTCCTTCACATCACACCCGAATTTGCCAGATAGACATCTTCTACGTCTCCTTGGAGACGCTCAAAGCACAAATGGTTACTGCACCGAATCAAACTAGACACCTCGCCTTTTCTTGCAAACATTTAAAGCAAAAATATTTGCTACAAAAAGAATTATTTGTACCCACTCTCTTACTACCTATTATTTCTGGCATTTTTGATACGAAATTCTCTGAGAAATATAAAAATACTTCGTTATATTAGTCACGGAACAAATAAAGACATAAACTATTTTGAAACGTTCAATACAAAAGCAGAACTTCATCAAGTCTCAGAAAAACTTCGTGCAGACGCAAGGAGCGCAATGCAAATGCAAATGAGCGGCCACACGTGCTCGCCTGCGCAAAAACGGCTTGGTACGCAATGTGTTTAAGGCATCGATTGCGATATTTCCGGGAGGCTCTAAAAGAGGTGTGGGGGTGCTCAAAGGTACGCCCAGTGGCGAAAAAAAACTGAGGAGTCCGTCAAGAAAGCGCAGTACGGGAACCCCTTTCTGGCCGTTGGTTTTTGCTTATGAACGGGTAACAGCTCAGAAAACGGACGTATCAACAAATTCACCACAACGCGTTTGGTGGCACCATGCTAAATCACGGTCCAAGCGAGTTGCTTCAGTTGTGCGGCTGCTGGCAACGCCGCTCGCTCAAATCATCAACTATATTGGTGGGCGGATCGCTTTTGTGGGCGGGGTGCTTTCGAACCTGCTCAGCAAGCAGCGCACCTTTCGCCTTGGAAGTGCCACAATTCGCTTCCCCGGCAGCCGAGTAACTGCTTCGTGTAGCGCATATGCTTCATAGAGAGGTGTCCTCTCTATTGTAATCGCTGCCTTTAAAGGCACGAGTCAGAATGAGGCACTCATAGGAAGGGTTTGTATCACTATATGGGCTGGGCTGCACTCAGAGGAGTGACGCAACACTCCTCAATCAAAATGGCGCGCTGACAAGGCGCACTGTTAACCCATTCGCGACAATGTCAGAAACCGGTGGCTGACGCGAAGATGCTCACTTCGCACAATGTTAGCCAAAGGTGGCTGACATTGCGCAATCGTCTCTACCAGGCTGGTCCGAATGGGCAATCTTTAAAATTCCTGCGCGGTCGCGAATGGGTTAACAGCAATGGCTGGCTTGCATCAGCTATGCCCGCCCACTTCCGGAAGTGATGCGTGGCTGGCATTACGTGTGAAATCAGGTTAATTGCCGTATCAATCGATCAAACGGCTGACATGTCCAGAAAACTGTTTTGGACGTGCCTCTCTCCCAAGCCTCCATCACTGCTTGTGGGAGCGGGGGTTTCGTTTTTACTATCGTTGACGGTTTCTTTTTGTTTTTCTCCACTGTTCTTCCATTTCGCATCTCTATACTCAGTTCCAATCGCCGTAATACCCCATACTGAGCCCCACCTTTGCATCTAAATAATATTATTAATAATCGTAATATCAAAAGTAACTCACAGTAAAAGAACGCTGGCGGTATCGGACAAATCATCAAGTTCCAGTAAGTTACCACAAACCAAACAAGTAATACCAAGTGGAGCGAACCTAAACAGCGCTTTCTAGAAGGAACGCCAAAAAGGCTTTGCTATTCCCTGACCTACCACATGAGCGTCTCCACCCATCGCATAATAACGGCATCCAGAATCACGAAAAAGTCGACGACGATTCGTGCCCGTTCGCCGAGTTGTGAGATTACTATACCGAAACCCGTGCAGAATACGATTATACCTGCAAAAGTTTATTGCTCATGAACGTCTGGCAGATGCTGATTACGACAATGAAGAAGGAGCATTCGTAATAAGTAAGTGGTACACGAAGAGAGTAAATGAGAATCATTTAGCGCTCATGAATGCCACTTTAGGATTGAGCCGCACACTCGACAATCACTGAAAATCCTGGAGTCACTTGTATACACTTTGACTCATAGAACGCCCTGCAACTACAGTTATAGGTCAGTTTTTCGACCTTCCATGACGAGCCTAGCGTTATTTGAGCGACCTCGGATGGCCATTCGTTCGGCTGATCCGATAGATACGATTCAGCCTTTAAGCCCTAGCAATGCTCAGACTACGTAGTGCCTGCTACTTGCCAAAACACACCCCGCCCATCTAAAACAAAATACATAAATTGGCACTGAATAAGGAATGAAGATGGCCGCCGCATTTTATTGGCAGCGAAATTCTAGGTTAGTCTCATGACATTGATATTACATCTGTGCATTGATGGTATGAGTGATCGAGAGTCTGTGACTTCCTTGATCGTGCTCCACCATGTGGCGCACGCTGACCCTCGGGCTCAGTCCGCTACGTGTTCAAGAAAGGTGAAATTGTTTTGCAAACAGTGAAAAAAGGTATTTGTTCCCAAGCAGAAGGTGGCTCATCCATAATAGAAGAGGGTTTAATCTGGTGACAGTGGGCATAGGGATGAGCGAGGCGCAGACACCAACACATTCGCAACAGTGGGGGACAATTGTTACGAGAAGCCACCACAATGTGGCGCATGTGAAAAAGCCGCCCGGAGCACAGGCTTGCTCGCGCAGAAATGCCCTCGTCCGTTACGTGCTGACAAGGTCGAATTCGCGTTCTACTGTAGTATCATTTTTGAGCGCAATAATCTAATAAGTTATTGTGCAATATGTCTTTAAATGAATTTGCGGGCGACAACCTCAAACAATGGGACGGTTAACTACATTTGCAGCTACGCTAATCTTGAAGAGTCTTCTTGAAGTTTACACCCGACACCAAAAGTCCGTCGCCCAAGCCCATGTGTATTTATTACACAGGGGCTTGGGCGACGGACTTTTGGTGCGTCCGGGTTGGCACGCGGCAAGTCGCGCGGCGGGGAGCGCGGCGATCCAGGTGGGGCAAATCTTCGCGGGCTTCAATTCAACACGACAGAACGGATAAAATTAAAGGAGGACTCCATGGAAAGGACGAAGGTCGAGTTAGGAAGAAATTGCCTAGTGGGGAGACCGACGAACATCTGAGGGTACGGACAGGCACGCAACCGGCAGCAGCAGATTTGACCTCGGAGAGCAAGAAGGGCTCAATCTTGGCGGCTCCGCCTGTCTCCGCCCACCTTCTGTCTTATCACTCGCCACAGGTCTATACGCGGCGAGTGATTAGATAGCGGAGAGAGCGTTATGTTGAAGAGGGCACAGCGATGGGAGTCTCATCAATGCCGAGATCAAGGCGAAAGAAAGGGGTCCCATTTCTCGGGTTCTGAGCCGTTTTTCATGATTCCGCTTTCTGGTACTACTTACCATCCCTACAGTGATTTGGAATGGGTTGAGTTTTCATCGTAAATTCTGCCTTTAAGGTCCTGCGGTTCGAACTTCGTTCCAATGAACGGAGACTAGAGGACAGCGGTGATGGTAAGGAATCTCAAGTAGGGCGAGATGACAAGGAACCAGTATAATGCTGTTATAGCAACCAGGCGCTAGTGTCGTTGTGGGGGGGGAGATCCAAGTGAGTGGGCCGAGCATGGAACTATGAATCAGGGAGGGAAAGAGATTCTGGGAAAGGAAGTAAACAATTTGTGTGGGATTTCTCTCCTCTTCTGCGCTTAGTCCTAGTGTCAGTACC
>KZ345773.1:51679-62767 GCA_002352805.1 Teladorsagia circumcincta | reverse complement strand
GCCGAACAACTAATCCGGAATTTGGTGTTAGAGTTGGTTTCTTTGGACGAGGAGATGTTTCTTCTAGCTAGGTTTATGGATGGCACCAGTACAAAAGTGATTTAAGCAAAAATGAAATCTTCCCCCCGAAGAGGAGCTTGCTCATGATACGGTTATGGCGTACAGCTGGCATGGCAAGCTGGACATGGTCTTGAAGATTTAGCTGCAGCTCCACCGACTACCATTATGTGCCTTATCACCTTCTACGAAGCAAAATCATCATGACCAGCATATTTTTCAGCAGTACAACGCCATTATTCATGTTATTGAGTCGACTCCGACTTGCTCTGTAGTCCACCATGTACATTTACTCGAACGGTCCACTTATTAGCCAGGTCTAAATCGGGTGGAAAACCTATGGGGCACTCTTGCTAGTAGTGTTTGTTCTTAAAACGATCGGTGCAATCCTGTGCATCTCCTGCAAAAAGCGCTACTCAAAGATTCTGCACTGATCCAGGGGGAGGTCTATAAAAATTGGTAGAAAACGTGTACAGGTCAGACACCTCAAGGAAGGAGCGTCTCCGGCGAATCCGTGGACTACTTATCTACAACCTAGTACTGCTATGATTGTAGAACATTGTGAAGAAATTTTATTTAATTTTAATTTTATTGAAAAATTTGTCAAAATTTTTGCTATGTCGTATAGTTTTGCAACGGCCGTTTTTTCATTTTTTCGACCCTAGGTTTCTGAAAGTTGATAGAATTTCTTGGTGATCCCCTGTTATAGGTTTCTTTATGCGCTGAATCGAATGGCATCAACCATTTTTGCACTTAGTTCCTCGCAACTTCAGGAACCCAAAATTAGGGGTATGTCGTATAGTTTTGCGACGCAGTGTATGCAGTCCTAAATGTGAGCTTTTGAATGGAATTTCTGAACAATTCTCAAGTTTTTTAGTGTTTTTTGCAACAATTGGTGTCTGTAGCTTATTCAAATCAAGACGAAGAGTCGGGAAAAACCTGTTCTAGAGTGACGCGATGCAACTGGACCTATCCAAACCTGATCATCCCTTCGAAGTTACAGTAATTTAGTAGAACCACCCTTGAATCACGAAACCGCTCACAATGACAAACTAGAAACACCTGCTGTCTCGCAGTACATGCAATAAAGTACAGAGAAAGCCGCTTCCCTCTTCCAAAAACCATCACGTCCTTACCGATAAGTTGTCATCCCAGTGAAAAAAAATAAAGAATGCTACTAAAAAATATTGCTGTATACCTGTTGCAATATTTACTAAAGGTGCCAACAATTTGCGATAACTAACAAGACAAAGCATTCAGCAGTAACCAGTGCCTGGGATGTGCCACGAATTCTGCCTCCATTAAGGATCGTTGAGGCCTTTTGCTGCGATTCCGTCCAAAGTTTACAAATCAAATAGGTTGCCGGAAAGATTGATGGATTTCCATATGTAGGTTGTAAGATTTTCAGGGATAGCTTCTGGAAATTCATTGTAGCACATATGTGAACCTTCTTCTTTTCCCCAGCGTTAGTCCTAATCACTCACACGGCCTACTGGTAAAACGTTTGTGAACCATAACCACTGGTATCTTCAATGCATTTCTGACATAGTATCTTGCAGCGATCATTGCTGAAAAAAATCGTCTTCGACTGGAAACCTGTTCGATTACTGCTGCTACTGAAACTTAGCAACCAGCACATCAGTAGAAGCGATGCGGCAGAAAGATCACTTTTGTGATGGGCCTTCATACTTTCTTTCAGTATTTGAGTGGAATTTATGAATTCTCAAGTTTTGAGCGTTTTTTGCAACAACGTCTTTCACGACATGGTAAACACCTTGGCCTGCAAAACTTAATGACAGGATGGACGAGGCGAGATCACTTATAGACAACTCTAAAGACCTCAAAAGAGTTCCTTTTGTTTGCTTTCAATTCTGTGCTGAATTAGTTTTCTATTTCAGAGTGAGAACTGATAGTTGATAAATGATAGCTGTAATTAGTAAGAACTGAAAGTATACAACTGCAACTGGCTAATCATTTCATTAGCAATAAACCTTTACATTTGCGGAGGGCGTCGTCATTTGTGGTATGCACTCGACGCGCATCTGGTTTTCTAAAACGGAGGATATGCGTTTCCGATGTCCAGGAGCTCAACAGTCTGAAAGGGAGTATGTTACTGATAGTGGTGGGGCACATACTATTTGTTGATTATTGACTATGCCAAAGACGAAAGACAAATTTGAAAAAAAAAATCGGATCATGTGGATATGGAATTATGGGCTGATCAGGTCTTCTACATACTTCTCGGCGATTTGATCTGTACAATGAGCACTGGAGTAGAGTAGGCGTAGAAATGTGGCCTTGGAAAAAATGAGAGAAAGATGCAGAGCAGGAATACAGAAGGAGGAAAAACTACCTGAGATGAGAGATTCTACTGCCAAATCCATATTTTTTGCTAAATTAGCAGGACTCAAGAAGTGAGGCTTATGATACCATGTGGACCTTTTTCAGACTGACTTAAGGGTCTATAGGGAACTGGTCCTCGGGAAAGGAACCTGGTCCACCCATCGAGAAATCTCCCAAAAATTCGCAGACTTTCCGATCCATGAAAGAACTTTTCGGAGAACTCCGGGTGGAATTTGTCCTCTCTTTCTTACTGGTGAGCGCGGAGTGAGACTAACTCTTCTACTTTGGCTTTCGTCTAAGGGCAAAAGCGATAGGGGATTCGAACTAATCCTTAGTTCTTCTCCCTCAATATTTTTGATTTCAATGTTTTTATCCAGTTTAACTATTTTCCGTCTACGTCTAAATGTAGGGATGGCAAAGTCTCGGCTTTCCTGAACATTCCATGCTCCCTTCCATGGACATGAACCATCAATAAAAACACCACAGGTGCTCTCTAAATATAATAATATAGCCTGTGCTTTAACATATTCTCAATTTCAGTTGATCAATGCTCATTTATAAGTGATCCGTAGATAGATAATTTAGCTGTTTTCATTTTGGCGAAGAGATATGTATGTCGAAGACGATTGCAGAGAAAAGGCTAAGCGCGGCGCTCCCATCGAAATCCCTTTCAGGTTTCGTCAAATATCCCCACAACTGCCGTGAAAATGCCTTGTCTCAGGTTCGCTTTCACACCTGAATCTCGCATGCGGCCCGCTATTTCCCTATGGCGAACCTGTTGCGTGCCCATGCACGAGCCCCTTTTAAAGCCGAATTCTCATTGAATTTCAACACATGCTTACTCAAGCAGCTTCTTCCTCCCATTTCGTCTGGGATCTTATAGTTGCTGATGTGTACAACAGCTACTTGACTGTCTAACTATACCGCCACCGTTATTTATGCTAACCATTCTCTTCTAAAATATCTGGTTCCATCCAGTTTTACCAATTTTACTGAAAATTTTCAACTTCAGGATGCTGAAGTTCGCGTACGTCGCCTGTGCTGTCTTCGCTGTTTCTGACGCCTTCCTCTTCGGAGGCTCTGGCGGTGGTAGCTGTGGATGGTAAGTTCGACCACAGTTCCATTTTACCAGTTACTGCTCTGGAATATTAACAATTTCTCCTACAGTGCTCCTCCACCACCTCCTCCAGCATGCGCCTGTGCCCCACCACCTCCTCCATGTGGAGCTCCATCATGCGGAGGTGGTGCCGTCGGTGGCTTCGCTGCACCCGCACCTGCAATTGGTGGTTACGGAGGAGGCCCCGTAGGATACTCAGCACCACAATCATTCGGAGGACGTGAGTATTTGGTGATAATGCGATGGATGTTTCCAAATGCTTCCAAAATCAAAGTTCTTTTCAGCAATCGGTGGAGCTGGAGGCAGTTATGCTACCTCAGGTGGCTTCGGAGGACCCAGCGTTGGAGGACCCATCGGTGGATTCGTAGGACAAAGCGGCGGATTCGGAGGACAAAGCGGCGGATTCGGAGGACCTGCAGGAGGAGCTGGAGGCAGCTACGCTGGCGCCGGTGGCTTCGGAGGACCTAGCGGTGGATTCGGAGGACAAAGCGGCGGATTCGGAGGACCTGCTGGTGGAGCTGGAGGCAACTACGCTGGTGCCGGTGGACTCGGAGGAGGCGGCGGTGGCGGTTTCGGAGGATCTTCCGGTGGAGCCGGATATGCTGGACCAGGAGTCGGAAACCTCGGAGGAGGAGGTGGTGGTGCCGGATACGCCGGTCCCTCTCAAGGAGCAGGAGGCCCAGTCGGAGGTGGACCATCATACTCTGAAGGCCCAGGACCAGCCCGTAAGTTTTAAAGCATTCACAACTTGTAGGCCAAAAAGCGTATATAATTCCAAATTTATTTTTTGCAGCACAAGGAGGAGCAGGACAAGGAGGATATGCTGGCCCTGGAGCACACAAGAAAAACTAGAAATCTTAAACTCAAATCTCGAAATCAAGGGACGAAACGGAGTAACACGATTTCATCGCGCTGTCTGTTTATAAGAGAAAATAAAACTAATTTTATTTCAATCCTGTTGTATGAATCACATTCTATAAAAGCCTCCATGAGCATTTCGCTTTATGTATAGCAGGGAATCTCAAAAAAATGATACGTGCTCATCCGCCAAAGCGCTAATGGCTAGCACTTTCACTCGTATCTCCCAGTTTCACTTAAGCAGCCACATTTTGTTCTTATAAGTGTTCTTACTCCCATCCTTTGACCCTGAAGATATCTCTACCCTCAATATTCCTATCCGAATTCATCTGCCCAAGGTGAAACTGAAACAGCTGAATATTCTGAAACCTGAAAGATAATAAGGATAAAGCATTTGCCGTTGATCGATCCCTTTTGGGATGGGGCACACATTCTACTTCATTTGTAATTCGCAGTGGCAATTTGAATGCGATGCGGCCTTGACAATGACTTGCGGGGGCTAGCCGATGTACAAGTCAGCGCTCTAATCCCCCCAGACAAATCTGGTACCAATTAACCGACCCCGGATGGATGGAAGGCTTGATTGGCCTGGGCGACGCACGACCCAAGATTCGATCTCCGGACCGCGCGCGGTATGCGTGCCACTTGCCACTACTTGTCTTTCGATAGAAAAAAAACGTACTACTCAGAACGCAGCAAGCCTAAAGGATGAACATTCCGTCCGTCGTCCTGTTTGCGATGGACCAAGCGTCCTATAAACGATAAAGCATTCTCTGGTGGTTAATTTCTTTTTGGGATGCACGGATTCTACTTCCATTTGAACATTCGTAGTGGCAAGCTGAACGCAATTTGGCCTATACAATAACTTGCGGGATTCGGCACACATCGTTTTGCCCTTTTTCATAGAGTGAATCATATCATGGGTGGAAGTGGCGCAGTGGTAAGAGGCGCTGCGTACCACACACGCGGTATGAAATTCTGGATCCCGCAACGTTCAGGCCAACCAAGCCTTCCATCCCCCGGGTCCGTTAGTTGGTACTAGACTTATTTGGAAGGTGATATACACTGATTTGTACATCGGCAGGCCCCTGCAAGTCATCGCATACAGGGGAGCCAAAAAAAGACATTTTGCCTATGTCGCACTTCGGCCCTTCTTTCTTCACAGTAATTGTAGCTGTTGACAGAAGTCTTTTAGCATTATATTCCTTAAATGTTCCTCTATAAGCAGACGCAGGTCCTACATCACTTCCCTCACGGTCTTCAGAATATGACGTCATCTGTCAACGTCGTCGAGTTCAAGGTGCCCTACAGTAACTGCGTCACCCTAAAGCTCTTACCTGATTTTTTGAATCGATTCAATGTGGGATAGATTCCAAGAAACATCATCTCTGACTATGCAAACCCCCTCGGGCCCTGCCTCTCAGAAACCGTCGTGATGATACACTATCCGTCGAGGACCCCATTGAGTTCGACCAGTGCACCATGTTTCCGAGGCAAATTTTTCGGATGCCGTCTACGTAGATGGCCACTATGAAGAACTGTTTATGGAATGAAATGTGCTCTTCAATTATAACCCTAGGGGCACTCGCTTTGAGTTGAGCTAAGTGTGTGTGTTATTTCCATTTAAGTGCGGTGACAAAAAGTCTTTTTTCATTCCCTCCCCCCCCCCCCTGTATACACTCCCGTTGTGGAGGCGCAAATGACATTAGGGTGCATGCCGCATCTCAAAAAGCGTTTGATCGATGCTAAAGTGCTCACAGGAAAAGGCATCCGCTCCAGCAAGGGTCCTATATCCACCCATAATCGCAGTGGCATTTAAAAGCGATTTGGTCCACACAAGAACTCATGTGGGCCAGGCGATATGCGGTCAGCGCTTCTATATTACCATACGAAAATGACACCAACTGAGGACTGATGCCCACCGATCTCACTGTTTTGTGACCTAACAACCCCCCACAATCCCGAAAATGCCTTTTCGTGTAACCTTTCATTTTCTTTGCATGGTGTTCTTCCTCGCTAGCGTTTCCAAATGATCCTAACATAGTACAATCCGCCGATCACGCCCATATATTCACGATATTCCCTTTGTATTCGGTTGTGGGTGCAAATGTAAAGGAATTCACACCTCCAGGCTTATATCTGATCGTGTGACAGCTCGTCTCTTTGACACCGGTTTGAGCCCGACGCTATTCCTGTCGACCGGTTGACGACCTGCGTAGCCAAAATGAAATAAATTATCGCTCAAAATTATTCCGCGGAAGGATCTTTGCTGTGCTAACATTTCTCGTCCTGGTGATTGGAGGATCCCAAATCCTTAGAAACTTTACACGTCTAAATTCGAATGGGATGCGTTCGAATACGATGATGAATCTCCTCCTAGGTTGTAGCACTTTACCAGGCATTGATTTCGCCCTTCTCGCGCGGAGGCTGAAATGTCGAAGTATTTGGGAACCAGCCCTCATGACGTCGAAAATACCCTATCTTGTTCAAACTTCCATGCCAACACTCATAGGAAACTGCTATAGAGAAAAAAAATTAAGTAATGCGCGAAGAGCTGTCTTTCTATCAATTTGAGCAATATTATAATGAAGGAGTGGGCCGCTTCCCTAAGATTATGCTTATTATAGCGAGTAGGTGGTACACACGGCTCTACTCAAGAAAACAAAAGACTTTAAAGACCTCTTTTTTCATTCTCAGAATATTTAGGCATCCTGATCACCTGGGAGGTCCAATATTGCAGACCTCAGTTGTAAAATTATCATCTTGAAAGATACTGCCTAATCTATGCGGGATATCTGGCTGCACTATTGCCTAATCATTAGTGTTTCTAGAACCGAAGCGCGGAAGTGGATAGGATTGCTGCGAAGAGGAGAAGGGTTCTTCGACATAAAGGCTAAAGTGTCGAGGTGGGTGGTTCCTAGTCATTTTACAATAGACTGGGAACCTTTGTTGGACAGGTCTCAGACTTCGCGGCTTACCGCCGGTGATTCCAATGATGATCGCCGTGGGGTCGCTGAATCGCTGGGGCACCGCTAGAATTGCTGGCGCACGTTCTGATTGTTCAAGCCGCTCGCGCATTCCGATAGCGATTGATAGCAAAGTCTGACCTGCCGAAGCAGCTGATGACTGGGAGTGGCTTGACCTTCAGCTTACTACAGGAAGCGCCATAACTATGGTAACCATGTAATTGTGGCATAAAACGTGCCATTTGGACTGAAACGAGACGAAAATCTTCGAGGATTCATGAAGCATCGTGTACAAGGAATGGCTGCAAGATCGGCATGCAGGCAGGCAGGCAATTTCACCTCCAATACATCTTACAGTTCATAGAAGCTTCGTATGCGCTTGTTGGCGGTATGCAGGGTATGTTCGGGTACTTGAGGTCGGATTTTGCAAATCGAGCTATTCGCTACTAGCGTTTTGGTACTCCCAAATCGCTCGACGATTCGCAAAGTCCGACAACGGCCTTATACGGTGCAACAGGTTGAACAAAATATAGCCTGAGATGATCAAAAAAAGGAAGCAGTTTGAGCATTGCCTAAAACAAACAAGTGTAACACAACAATTAATTTTCACAGACTTTAGAATTCGAATAACATTTGGCTCGAAATTGTACAGTTACCTTGGAAAGTTCATAAATGTGTGTGGGCCTCTAGCGATGTCACTAGCACCCAACTTCGAAAAAACCGGCTTACTGCGCCGAGGTCACTGCCCTTTCCTAAAAATGTACTTGAGGTCAGAACCTTCATATAAAAGGAAACAAACATCAGCTACAGTTCTCTTATTGGATTTTTTCCTTCTTCACAGAAAACGGAACCAATGACTCTTTCTTTCAGGACATGCTTCCGTTGATAGTTTCCGCGGCTGCTTTATTGCTTACAAGTTCCGAGGCGTCTTATGGGTGTGGCCGATGTGGATCAACGTCGCCAGCATTGCCAGCGCTTCCTCCATCGCGTTCTCCTACATATGAAAAGATGTTTAGGTAAAGTGCTTCATAATCCAAACAAACATCCATTACGCATCACATTTCAAGAAGTGAAGTGCGTGGCAGTTCTCTCTACGAATGCTGAATGCTTTGGCACCGCGGTGAACTACATAGATTCTATACACACTTAAAAAACTCATAAGGAAGAGGCAATAGTGTGGCGCAAGCCGCCTGTGGTTGCAGCTACATGCTGAATGCGATCTTGTCAGCATATTTCAATTGTTGACCCTTTGCAATAGCAATCCCTTTTCCTGAAATGAAGCCTTAGAATATGAGAATACTTCGCGCGCGTGTTTTGAAGTGCCCCTCCTCAGTACATTAAAGCAACAGTCTCAGCAGGGTGGGCGTGGTCGACATCGGCTGCAACCCCCTCGGTCAATTCCGACCTCGAAAACTTTGAAGCTGTACAACTTCTTTCCTAACGACTTTCCAAGGTGAGTTTTTGTTCAGTCGCACTTCTTGACTAGGGGCTAAACAGCTTCGAAGTGTGCATGGTCGGAATCGGCCGAGAGGATTGCAGCCGATGCCGGCCACGCCCACCCTGCTGAGACTGTTGCTTCAAGGTCCCATCATCTTCAGCAAGTGCTGACGCTATATCCAGCGCTTGCATCGACCCGTTGAGGCAATCAACTCGTACAGAACTCATTTCGAGCGCCTGGCAATTATCAAGAAATCTTAAATTGCATGCGAATAGATTAAATTCTTGACCCACGAGAGACACACTTGTTATGTGTGAAATTAAGGTTTTTCCCCAGGAAACCGCGGGACCCCTTACCTGCATAGGCTTTACGCGTGCCGCTGCGCCCCCTCCAGCTATTGGAAAGGATGCGTATGCACAAAAAAGGTGTCTTTTATATAGAAGAGGAATTATCTCAACATGACATGAGATTAGAATGACATGTCAACACTAAGCTGAAGTTTTGGTCTATTGGCGGTAGGTTTCCTTTCTCAACCCCCTTACCCCACCTCCACTCCCCGGTCTCCTCCTCTTTTCCCTCGTCTGCCCTCCATTCGCGGCCACAGCAGCACGCGTCCTCCTCCTCTCCCTCCTTGCCCTCCATCTGCGGCCACGCAACATGGGAAATGACCGAGGCTGTGACCATTTAGTACACTTAGTTTCAGAAAACCAGAAGCGCGTAGAGTGTAGACCAAACTCCACACATGTCGACGAACTTTAACTCAATGGGTCACTAGCGAGTCATAGTTGTAGCTGTTAGTTTGTAAACAAGAACCGAAATTAGTGACAACTGATAGAAAAAACAGCAATCGTCTATTCATTTTATTGATGAAAACGTTTACATCATGTGAAGGCGGCCGCCACTTGTGCTGTGTGGTCTGCATTCGCTGCGCATCTGGTTTTTTGAAACAGAGAGTGATTTCAGAGTCGGGGGCATTGATACAGCCATACCACCAATGCAAGACATAGATAGCGCAATTCCTGTGAGCTCCACGGTTTTGTTGGATGGCTGTTCATTCTGTGAGCTCCCTTTTCACTTCAATTGGTAGGGATGGGAAGTACAGAAATTTCGACGCACTAAGTTTGTATAACGTTTGTATAGTAGGAGGGGTGTACATCAGAAATGGGTTTGAATAAATCTCTCATAGTCTTCATTGCAGGGGAGGAACGGGTGGCTACGTTTCCACATACAACTCGCACAACAGCAATTACGCTGAACCTCGTCCAGCAGCTCCGATCCAGCAACCTTACAGCTCGCCCTACGTCTACAATCCCAACTACGGGACGCCGCCAGCACCGTCATCCGAACAGCTCCATCGAGGACCGTTCACACAATACAATTATGGTCAAAGGGAGCAAAGCTCTTATGCCTGCAAACCTTGTAGTTCGGGCTCCAGGTTGGGCCACAGCTACGTTCAGTCTCCACAACCTGCTTGGAGTGAGCAGCAATTCTCAAGTGTCCTCACAGACTCGTACAGAGTAGCTCCTGCCGATCAAATCTCCCGGAATCAAAACTATAGAACGAATTCGAGGAATTCCTACAGCAATTACGGTTCGACGGTGCAAGCTCCAGCAGATCGGCAGCGCTACACCCAGATTCCGAAAGACTCTTACAATATGGCTCCCACTAAGCAAATACAGGAGAATCAAAACTACGGATCAAGAAGCTCATACGGTCGAGGGTCTCAGACGCGAAATTCCCTGCCAACATTATTGAACATTAATGGCGTAATTGATCCACCTGTGCAATTACCCCTTGATTACGATATGCCGTCATATGTCTCCAGAAAATACGCTCGTACAAAAACGTAAAGGAGTAAGCCGTTCGTCCTCCATTGTTATCCCAAGAGCACCAAACGCTTGCTAATAAAAATTTGGAAATTTTAGTGTTACGTTCACAGATGGATCAAATTTTTGCCGCGTCACTGTTCATATCAGTGTAGGATTCAAGGGAGACAAATTTAAAGGCGACCTAGGCTGAGTAGAACATAAGAGTGCTTCGCAGTGTAGCTGCGGAATGAACTAACAAGGAGAGTCTTTCAGGTCATGGAGCGCTTTTCGAAAATGGCATAAAACTATAATCCGTTTTTCCTTAACGCATCTGGGAACCTCAAAACAGTGGTGAAGATATGGTCAAAAGTTCAATTCCCCGTGATGACAACTTTTTGCAATCAATGTTGGAGCCTCCAAATTGTCGCCTAATCACGAGGATGACATGTAAGTTGAAGCTGGTGCCATTTGGACACAATTGGAGGCGCCAACATAAATTGC
>KZ345773.1:17150-27649 GCA_002352805.1 Teladorsagia circumcincta | reverse complement strand
AGTAATGATCTGATGGGACTGTAACCGTCGACAACATAAGTGCGAACTTATGTTGAACCAAAGTATGATAAAAAATAAAACCAAGCAAAGGAAGGAATAAAAAATGAAAAGCAAAAGAAAAGGCTAATGTACATAAGGGGTGTCCTCATATATCAGAAGGAAGAATCGGTGATTTCCACATTAACAGCCTCAGTCTAAGCTTGAATTGCATCACTTTCAGAGAAAAAAGAAAACGTCGAGAAAAAAGATTGTGGGGACAAGTTGTGAAACTCAAGCAGAAGAAACTAGCCTTGTGAGTGTTTAGCTCAGCACACTTTCTACGTTCCCATTCTCTAATCTACGATCTTTGTTTAGAGTAACTAGCGTATTTCCGAGATTAGGCCAACAGTGTGAGCTCGACCTTATCCGAAATCGGGTGGAAGCGCGCAGCACAACCACCTGCCAGGCGTTTGTAGAGAGTGATTCACTGAAAGCAAAAAGGAAGAAGCGTTGCACTCTTTGCCCCCTCGAGGAATGCTTTTTGTTATCAGATGGTAAAAAAGCAGAGGGATGCAGCGAAAACGTCTGATAAATGGCCACAAAAGGCGGTAAACAGTAATGGCTATCGCAGCAATTACGAAAAGCTATACTGCGCCTACAGTAATTATGCGATATAACTGTAACTCTACAAAGTAGTTGCGCACCTAGATAAGAGGTGTTTAGTAAAGATAAGAGGCAAAAGCGAAACAGTAAGGTGATGGTAAGGGTAAAAAAAGTGAAGCCCTGGCATTGGCTAAAACGTTGTGGCGTAAGTGATAAAAGAATGTAGGAGATGAGAATAGAACAAACATTCTTCACGGGCATGCGTCCCTTATTTAAACCCATTCGAATCCGATGAGATTTGATTGCGCATATTTTATATGCAAACCTAGGCTTAGGAAGACCATTCGAGCAGCTCAGCCATCCTATGCTCCAGTAGTCTTCTTGGAATAGATCGGAGCACGGTCAAGCGTACGTTGAGCAAAGATCAACGGTGGGGGTCGTACTTGAGATTTTGCAGAATGCGGAGGAGTCGTTTTTGATCTTTCTTTCTGACAAATTGGGCGGAATCTTCATCAAAAGACATGAAATAAGTGGAATCATGGCACTTACCGTTCTTTTAGTCATTCACATCCCGGAAGAGTGTCGTGAAAAGTTCTAAATTGGCAGAAAACGACCGTTGCCTCTTCCTCAGAAGGATGGCAGGCGTGGTAAAGTGGGATCCTGCACGACGTTTGATTTCGTCACTGTGTTAGTCTGATCAATTGTCATCCGTTGCGTGGACCGAATGAACATTCTAGTGCACTGGAGATTCTAACAATACGTGGATTTCGAATTCATGACTGATTACAAAGAAATTAACCTGAACTAGTCCACCAGTACAACGATTTGCGAATTATTCTGTACTAAAATTGTGCGCCTGACAACTTGATAAAATGATTTCACTTCATGGCACTGACGACAAGTATCTTTCACTTCTGAAAAACAAACATTTTAAGCGGAAGAAAAGAACACGTAAAAAAGATGCCCTGGAAAAGACAGCGATCACTTCGGCAGAGGTTCAGGATAAGGAAGAGCTAAAAGAGAAAGGAAGAACCGTAAGTTGATTCGCTTTCTGTTATGCAAATTTGCTTCACAAATCGCTCACTATCGTTGTGGTATATGCATGTCTCATCTGCTATTCTTTTGTTGTTTTTGTTGAAGTTATCTGACATCAATGTTAACGCAACTGTTTTCTTTGATTTTTACATTTTCGTGCATTTTTCAGCTCATCACCGAAATGCGGAGTCGAAGATCCAAACCTACTTCTCCCAAAAGAAGGAAATCAAAGGTAGCAGTCAGCCATTGACATACATCATTCTTTAGAATTTAAGAAAAGCACACGAAAAGCGCACAAGGAAATGAAGCTTCAGGAGCGCATGGCATAACGTGGACCCCACCCATTAGCAAGCTACGGCTCTCACCCGAAGCAAACAAAACAGCGACAATTTTCTTACGCAGATCATGGTGACATCCACAACTCCGTACAAGAAATGTGCACATAGTTGCTTTTACCTAATAAAATCAGACCAGATGGTCCAGCATAAGCTCTAGGGAAGCTATAGAATCATCACATCATCATCATACCTTTGAATATACATATGTACCCGACGCATCAAATTGCGTAACTTCCTGAATTTTTCGTTGTTTGCGCTCTCCTTTGTAAAGCGTTGTGGTACTTCACATTTCTGGCAGAGATCTCAGCCAGGCAAGCGGCATCTGCAATAATGAAAGCCCTAGGTTGTTTTTCCTGCTGAATTGTATCATCTCTGTGATAAGTCGCTCACCCCTATTTGAGATCGTGCATTTAATTGCTTTTATCCGAGATTTTCCCAGGTGGACAGAAAATAAGCCCCACTGACCTCTTGAACGAAATCACCATCCTTATAACGCAAAGCTAATCCTGCTGCACTGAGAACGAGGAGGTTGTGTCAAATTTCTTCACTGAAGCGTAATCATAAGCTGGTACCAGAGGCAAAACATCGTCAACATAGTATCGATCCATCTCAGCACACTTATGTCAGCAAACTGACAAAAATAACATAAAATCAAAGCAAACGATAAAAATATAATTTGTGGATATACTGTTGGATACTATATAAAATACACTCATAGATGAATCATTCAGAAATTTGAGAACGGAACAATAGTTTCAGTTGAGGCTGAGGTACGTTGGATGTTTATGTGGATATTCAATTCATTCCAGTACTAGAGTTTTAGTAAAATTATGTGGATATCTCGTTCATTCCACTTCTAGAGTTTCAGCAAAAAGTACTACAGCAATTACAGTTACTTTACAGTAAACGCTCTCACAGAAAGTTTTAGGGTTACTGTACAGCATATTTTTCTTCAATTTTTACACTGAGATCTCACTGTAGGCCTTTTGTAAAGCATCAATTGGTGAGGTCTTCACGAGAAATGCTGCTATCGACGTAACTTATCGACATATTCTGCTCATGTCCTAACCGTAACGAGAGCAGGAGCTCACTGAGAAGGTAGACGAGATTTCAGTGCCATAAGTGGAAGGAAGTATAGCGTAAGACGAAACGCAAGAAAGGGAGGTCCCGGCGGTTGACGGGGAACCAATCTGGTCTTTATATAAACGTTCACTTTCGAAAAAATTGACCAGATTTAGACATGTCCTTTCCTCTCGCAGTTATTAACCGACCGATTTTCATACGCACGCTCATTCTGGGAACGTTAACCTACATTTGAACAACCGCAGAACTGCGCAGTTCCCTTGATTCTGCGAAGCAATGCGCAAAATTACGATGTCTAGAAAGCCCGTGCCACTTTTTTTGAATCTTCCGCAGTGAGCTACACATGTTTTTATCTTAGTCCAACCCACGCTACCAAAATGGTTGGATCTCGTTCACTCAGGGGACTCCAGTTTGGAAGGAAAAACTCCTTCGATTGGGCCATCGGTGTCGAAATCGAACAAGCCTCGTCACATTAAGTCTCTTCAGGTGCCCAGTTTGTATAGGTTTTAGATAACACGGAAAGGTGTTGAGGCTTGAGTGAATGATTTTCCATAATTCGGCCACAGATGACACTTCGGGGCAGTCTGCAAAATTTTTCACACTCTCTCGATATGGGAAGGTCCAATAGCCTCATCATCACTGATAGTAGGTAGTAGCCCTTTATTAACGATACGCAGAAAGCTTAATAATAGCTAGACCGATCAGAAAACGTGGACAGTTACCGAGTTTAGCAGAGGATTATCTCATCCGTTTGACTAGCAACCGGAAACTTCCTCGCCCTAGCATTGACGTTGTTAAGGACGGCTGTGATAAACAGCAAATGCCGGTAGGGAGACAACTAAACAAACTGTTTCTACAACTCGAAAAGGTTGTCTGTGACAGCTGAGACCACACGTTTAAAAATTTACGCTACTCGAGGTCTTGGAGCCTCGTTGGAAGTTCTACAAAATCCAGTGTGTAGAGGTGACCACCGTCGTCTTGCCCGCTAAGCCAGTATTCTGTACACAAAGTACGACTCAAAAGAAAACCTTGCAGTTGACATCACTGTCGTCTTTCGCTCGAAGCCATTAACCTACTGGAAGGAAAGAAATCACTCCTTGGTTGCTTGTTGGCAACATACCACTGATAGCGAGGGTTCAAATCGTGCTGATAGCTATTGCTCCTTGCCCAAATCTATATCAAAAAATTGTACAAGTGGCAGGAACGGAAGGAAGGAGCACCATAATAGAAGGTTTCATTTCCTGAAACTGACATTTTTTTCCTGTTGAAGGTGGATATCACCAAACCTTGTCCACTGTTGGAGCTGAAAGTAGAAAATGGGGCCTTAGTGGGCATGTTTTCCTTCTTTCGCCTCCGATTTATCGCAGCATCCTCCTTTACGCACTCATGACAGTGCAATGTGCACTTTGCACGCTGCATGAAACCACGCGATGAGCCCGCGTCATGCAACCTTGTGATTTGTTTTGCGGCACATTTGAAAAATTTTGTTTTTTGTCGTACTCCCTCTGTAGGTCATGTCATGACATAATTATAACATGTGCTTCCCAAAATAGCCGAATGTGCTAAAGTTTAGCGGTTTTCTGATGGATGTTAGTGGTTCACTGATCTCTTTTTTGTCATAAACACGTGAATAAAGAAGAGAAGTAGTTATAAATACAAATCTACATAAACGGATGGCAGAACTAGTCAAACTACGTCAAACTTTTTTTGACTACACCATAACGAAAGTGAGTAAGATTGCATTGCCGCATCGTCTTTTTGGCCAAACTTCCATTATTATACCTGCGGGTAGCGCTTGAAATTATTTGGTGGTATCCATGTTTTGTGTGTTCAACATACAGAACTCATGAGATTGAGGTGGAACCTGCATGCTGGTTCCACGCGGTCAAGTAGTCTACTCACGCCCAATCTGAAGAGTTTGAACACCTTTAGAGAGACACGGTTTACGACACATCACCCTTCCTGACCGATACCTCTAATTCCATATGCTCTCTGAACGTTGCAGGCTACTTCGCTTCCTTTCTCGTTTCTCTGTTCAAATTTGAGTTATATATGTAACGAAGTTCTCTTAATGCGAAGGGTATTTCTGGGCTAAACACATCAAGTGAATAAGCGTGGGAATATTGCAATACTTCGTGAAACGTATGACTGAATATTTCAAGAAAACGGAATCAGCTCCTGAAAAACCGAAAGAAGAAAAAAGTACCCGGCAGACGATGTCCTTCAGAGGTAAGCATTCTTCATACATAACATTAATGATTTCTGAAAATGGTCAGAGGTGCTAAGCTCAGCATATGGTGCGTACTCTTTCATCATGTGCACATCACAGTGCACGATGCGTGCGAGAGTTGCAGAAGCCCAGCTCTCATAGTGGCAGCGTACCTGTATATGTGCGAAGGGATCAGGACAATTTTCTTGTAGTGATTTTGTAGTAGTATAGTGGGCCGCTTTAGTTATCAAATTTTCTATTTCCACGTCCCAAGAAATGCCCTCAAGTAATTGTAATCTCCTTCCTGAGTTTTTTCGCTGCTTTGTCAATTTTATGAATGGAGCTTAAACTATTTGTTATACTCGAAGTTGCTGCTGGCGTTGAGACATTCATAGAGACTCTGCGCTTTAGTAAGCTTGGTGTGGTCCATTCTCGCTTTGAATGGAGAAAAACGTCGGGAACAGAAAGTGATTGCTCCTGTGGACACGAAGACGAAGCCTTGCTGGTCTTCATGATCGTCTAATGTAATGTTCATTTATTCTTACATGCTTCTTGGAATGCTGTTCTCACAACTGAAGCTTCTTTGGAGAAAACGAAGCCTCCTTTTCCGTGCTTTCTTGCATATAGAGAATTGAGACGAAACCGTTAGTTGGTTGGTAAGCACTGGTGAAGCTCGAATCTGCGATTTGAGGAGGAGAGTGGCATTTGGGGTTGGCGAAAGTCAAAAATGTACTCACTGTGTCTGGATCTCTGCTACACAAACACATCTCTGCTCTTCGCAATGAGACCTGAGTTAGGTTATCTTATTAGCTGTGGACGGTTTTGGTTTTTTTGCACAATCCTGGTAGCACGTCTGAGCACTAGGGTAGAGGAAGCGTTCGATGGGTTAGTGCGCATCTCAAGTTTTGAACTATGTTTCGGTCTTCGAAACGGCGAGATGATTAAAACGTTAGCCAGAACAAAAATGCCGCCTTGAAACCCAGAGGGAGAAGTGTCCTAAACACAACAACATCACACATCAACAAAAATATCAAGATTCCAGATGCACAAGTCATTAATTCTTCGCTCTTTGTGAAGATAAGTCCGTCGTAAAACTTGCGGATTCGACACACAGTCCTTCCACTTCCCGCGTGCCTGCTATCTCGAAGGATTCTGAAGCCTACCGAAGCTGAAGTCGAAGGGTAACCAGTCCCATGGGGTTTGCCTCATAGATACAATGCATGAATGTGAACTAATCATGAAAGGGTTGAGTAGTGCACCGTAATAAGGCAACATAGAGACAGTAGTAGCTGAAGTTATTAAGGAATCCAGATCGGTCGATCCGGTCTGTGCTCATACCCACCTCCTTTCTGTTTCCGTGTTGTCTGTGCAGCGATAAAAGCTGAGACGATCGTCGCCAGGAAGAGTTAGATTTTGAAGCAAATATTGATCGTGAATCGTCGATGGGGGTTCCAGGGTAAATTGGTGAATCGGGAACTCTTAGGCTCAAATCGGCCGATGGAAATGTAATTCACCATTATTATCTCGAACTGGCAATAGCGTCTATTGATTAACCTTTTGGTCTACAGATACGGTGAAAGTGTTAGGAGGCCCACTTTAATTACATACTTCACGAACCAAGAAGCTAAATAATAAGTAGCGTTCTTGGGTACATGACAATCGAGAGAATTATTCAGAGCGCCTGAAACGTGGGATAAAATCAGCACTCAGTGCGTTCAGCAAGGCTGCATTTGAAAGGTCATTTCAAAGTGCCAAAGCTCGAATGGGATACACAATGCCAAAGGTAAAAGACGACTGCAGAGACGGGTATTGCAAAGATAACTGCGGATTCATTCAGTTTATTTCAGGGGAAAAACCTCTTCGACTATCAAGACACTTACCTTGGCGGGTATGTAATTTCATAACTTCTTTTTACTTCGTATCGTCACTCTGCATATCCAGCTTGTGAGTGTGCAGGAGGCGCTGGCGATTAAAACTTAGGTGAGGGGTACTGTTATGTATCGTGGTAAGAAGGCATGTACGGTCATGCAGACTTTTCGCCACTAGGAGTAGAGACCCTGCAGCGAATAAATCGAGACGATAACTTAGCATTGGAGCCGGTGGAGATGCAGTATGCAGTCAGCGTTCTCTATTAAATGTTTTGCTGTATGGAAAAATATCGACCTTGTGACGGAACTAGGAAGAGAATCCAAGTGAAAAGTAGAAAAGGAAACGCAGAGTGAGAGAGCGAGCGCTACGGTACTATTGGAGATGATAGAGAACTTAGACCGCAAAGCATGATCGCACTAGATAATGTATACTCTATGGAAAGGGAGAGAAGACTGCTCCCTTTAGGAACCCAGTCAGTGGTATTGTGTTCTGGGAGACGTCATTGGGGCGCCGGCAGGAGATGTTACCAATTGCGTGCATTTATTATGTATACACTTTTTCTGTTCCCAACTGTCAGGAGCGTCTCAAAGCAAGGAAGACAGTGTTGTGGTGTGGTAGAATTGTTCGAAAGTTCTCGATAATAAGAAAGCTTTTATGAATGAAACGGATGTTGAAAGCCATTCGTCTCCAATCCAGTGGATTTAGTGAGCTTTTGCATCAGTCGAAAGCATTCGGCTTGAAGGAGACCAAGATAATTAGTAGTAATCTGGCGCAATCGGAATTTGACCGATTAGTGTATACTACTGGTGCACTGGAGTGTAGGGCCTGCAAATGTCGCTTGAAAATCCGCATTTTCCATGGGCTGCCCTTGGGGATTCAAAGTCAGGTAAACGCACCTGTCTGCCTCAATCAAACCAATAGACACTGATCGGGGCCATCAAGCATTAGCGCTCACGATTATAACAACAATTTTTCATTACTCTTGGGCCTCCAGGCACCTGTAGATTACCATACATCTCAGCAGATCCCTGTCTTGTGGTTACAGTGTTATTATCAGTGGTATCAACGACAATCTGTTTAATGATGTTTTCAATACGCGCTTTCGTTACATTTATTAGTCAGTCTAGTCATCAGACTCGCATTCAGTGGAGGGGCTTTCTTCACAGGATTCATTCATTCGTCCAACGGAACATAGACTTCGAAATAGTTGCCCGTTAGCTGATTTTCGTCATCTCGACCTCATAAATAGCAAATATGAAATTCAACAAATTTACAACGAGAAACAAGTGCACGGTTTTGTACGCAATGCAATTCTTTTTCAAAAGTTTTGTATAGTGACGTAAAAATGGGAATGAAGGGAAAAACTAATTCTGAAAAAGACAGCACCAATCGGAACATCGCTATACTCTCTTTCTGCGATTACCCGCGAAGCCCGCTAGTGTTTTCGTGCTCACTTCATAGCTCGACTGTAGTTTCATTATGCTCTACTTTTGGAACAATCGCTTGAGAGCTATGTACTCTCTTCCAACTCTGGAGCGATTCCGACAATCTGGAGCATGTTGTAGGGCTACGGAGGAAGACGACGAAGGAGAAGAAGATGAAGACGTGGAGGCGTTCACAGATACGAGTCACCGCGAAGATTTAATACTCGTCACTACAAACAACACAAATAACGGCCGAATTTTCAATGAGGTGATGAACTTTAGCAAGTAAGATCATCAAAGCAGTAACGGACTGAGTGATCTCATGAGGCCGGAAGCTATCTTGGCGCTTTCATTATGGAGTATACACTAATTACTTATTATTGTGCGAGCATGTGATAACTCCAGAAAAGGCTTCACTTCGCTTGCTCTAACACTAGAAAATGAAGAAGGTGTAGAGTTTATGGAATATGAGGGGATGGGACCTCTAAGTGGTTAGGGGTGCTACAGAATGCACCAATTGAAAAAAAAAGTTTGCTTAAGCAAAGACGAAGTGAGAGCGAACCTGAATTCGCGACGATTTCGAATTCGACTCTGAGTTCAACGAATTTCCATCTGAGGCTTCTGATGTAAACGCACTATTACAGAAAGGACGACCGTTTTGGAAAGATAAGAAATATCGGTCAGAAATTCCGAAACTTGAAAGGAAACCACTGTCTTCTGTACTTTTTCTACTTGCGGACAAGAAACTGGTATTGAAGGACTCAGTGAACCCTCCGTGAGGATTTCTGCTTTCTGCTGATTCTGCTTTCTGCTTTCTGCTCCAGTTTACAATTATTAAAAGTTGAATACATTCAGGAGGAGTTGATCGGACTCATTTCATCTTGATCATTTTAGTGCTCTTGATTATTTTAGTGCTTATATGGGACCTCAAGATCAAGAGTTGGACGACCTGATGAAAAGAGACAAGAAACATTTCAACGAAGAGCTTGTTCTCAGCAACACAGTGCGGTCAATAATAGCTACACTCGACGGTTTGGAAGAGTTCGCAAAAAATAAGGTAAATATAGTAAGTACCAGTTAAGCTCCGCTCGCTACCAAGCACATGTTGAAGTATACTTCAACCAGATTGGTCCCCAGGCAACTGCCGGACCTCCCTTTCTTTCGCAGGCAGAGCTTTCCGCTGTGCCCTCTTCCACTTGTAACACCGACACCTCGTGTAAGTGCCGCAGGTAGAATAGGGCACAGCGGTAGGCTATGCACACAAGTTGTTTCATGTTAGAAGGCATCATCACATAACAGTAAAATAGCATCGCAATACTTACTTGCAGGGTCAACCCTGCGTTGCGCAAATTCCAAATTTTTTGCGACCCTCTCCATTTCAAGGGGTTTCACTGCGACCCCCCCCCTATCGCACATCTGTGACATCATCATGTACTCTCACCTTCTTCGGGAAAGTGGAGGACCTTCAAATGCGAGTGCGACTTCCACCCACAGACAGGTGCACGGCGTATACCCGAGCAGGCGTTTTCCCCATAAAAAACGCCTTCTATGTTAGCGGTCGTAAGCAGACAAACTTTCCCAAGAATATTTTGATGCTTTTAAATCAAATCTAAGCGGAACAAAATGTAGCGAACTTGCTGAATTGAATTTCCAAGACCCCTTAAGAAATTGCAGCAGAAGAAAGGATTCCATGAAATGTTGACGCTAGTGATGAAGTAAGCTTCGCGTAGATTCCAACGGTCTTTACCGCTTCTCATTTTATGAAGTTTGAAGGAAGTTATGGGTTCTCGAACATTGCAATTTCGCGGTTTAGAAAAAAGGCTTGAAAAAAAGTCTGTGAAAAAAAAACGGAACGACGGACTATTTTTTGAATGAGTGATTTTTCAAAAAAGTTTCAGCGCTCATTTGAAAGCTCTAATCTTCTAGTTTCTAATCAGCCTTAGACATTCGCAAAAAGTT
>KZ345772.1:102420-113298 GCA_002352805.1 Teladorsagia circumcincta | reverse complement strand
TGGAGGGTGGAACGGGAACATATTTGGTGGGGGAGCGAAATTGATAACCGCTGATAAGGGCTAATAAGAGTCGCTGAAACGCTAACTTCACAAAATTCATAGCGCGTGTGCAGCGGTGAGGCGTTGGCTCTGAAAAGTGATGTGAAGGGTGGGACGGAGTATGTTTGGTGAAGACGGAAGGTGATAACAAATGGTAAGGGGTGATAAGACGTGCTGAAACGCAAATTTCACAAAATTCACAGCAGGTGTCCCAGTAGCAGTTAAGCGTTGGTTCTGATAAGTGATACGGGGGGTGGAACGGAAACATGTTTGATAGGGGAACAAAAAGTGATAATAGCTGATAATAAGATATGCGTAAGGACATGGAGGGCCATGAAATCAGTTTTTAGGTTACGCAATTTTCGATATCGCTTTATTTGCGAGGCTATCATAAGCACCAAGCACCACTCGGCCGCTAAACTCCTAAAGTTCCTTAGAAAGTATGGTTGATCTTCGAATTAATACAAAATAAATACTGGGTATTTCTACAGCAACATCATCAGCATCTATTGTTCTGCCGTTAAATTGTACTGACATTTAATGGATGGCTGTTGTTTACAAACACCTCCTTAACTCCGCAGTCCACCGCGCGTATCAGTGTGAGCTTCAGCACAAACGGACGCAATCCATAGAATGGTCAACTAACGCATTTCACGAGGAAACTTATTGCTTAGCGGTGAACCTAACGCTCCACCATCTGCTAAGTTTCGCCTACGCAATCCGTATCATGCGCGCAACAGCGTGCGGAGTCAAGCTGGTGTCAGTATATAAGGAGAAGTAAAATGAAGAGATCTAGAAAAATTTTTAGAAGTGGCTTTTAGCAGTTATGGTCAAAGATGTACAACGGTCAAAAGGGTACGCCGATACGGTTTTTCTTGCAATACTATTCCCATAATTTAATTGCTCCAGAATCATAAACCTTTAGGACTTAAGGGCTACTAAAAGACAGATTATCTTAGAGCGCGAGAGGGATTGTTCAAGGAGAAAAACAATGCACGGAAACTGTTTTAGCGAACCCTTTTTTGACGGCTACTGCATACGTCATTTCAGACCTACTGGCTTCAGACGAAAGCTCTACATCACAAGCAATTACGCAAGCCCGCAGGTTCTATCGCAGCTGCCTTAGTGCTGAACAAGAATGGGAGACTGAGGGGAGTTCCGGCATCAACTACGTTATGAGAAAAATCAGAGTAAGCTCAGTAGAGTTTGCATATTAGAAGCTCATGTTCATGGCGAAAAATACTATAGCGTAGATGTAGATTTGTCAGAATAAGCTGCGGGCGAATCAATATCATTTTCCGCTCCAAAATTAACTGAATTGATACACATTATACCTTTCCAGAAAGGTATAAAGTCAAGAAAGTAAAAATACTCTTTCTGGGCTAATGACAAATTTGCTCAACAAGCTCCAGCATGTTCATGCATTAAATTGAGGTGGAATCGAAAATTGCCTTCGAGTTGTTAAAATATGCAGCATTTGTAGACGAATGTTGGATGACACACCGATGAAAACGTGTATCGATCAACAATATAAGCATTATATACAAGATTGCCAAATTTTTCAGTGCGCTTTCAGTTTCTGAGCGGTCCTCAGCAGGAAGTATTAGGCTGAGTCACAAGTAAATGACGACTTGACATCGATTTTCGAATTTCCACAACTTCATTCAGAACCATCTTTGTTGAGCGTCACATTAACCACAACTGTGCATGAATGTCTTCCAACTATCTCTAAGTGCTCGGATATACCCTTCCTAGAAGTACCCATTCTTTGACGTCAAGAATAAGTGGGTATCGAGGCGTTGCCGATCATTCTGCACTCTCCTCCCCAGAAAACGAGCAAGTGAGCGAAAGGACTGCTGTTTGGTTGGTACAATATCGGTGGATTTTGAGGAGAAGAGAAGAAACATGAAGCCACTTTCTGTGTAGTATTCTGTCATTTACTCATGACATGTGGGTTGCGAGTTGCCATGCGGTGAAAGAATTTTATTTATCGGAAACCACAAATTTGCCGTAGCTGAAGCAAAAATGCGCATCTGCAAGCAATACGTGTCAGCAATGGTAGCTGTTGAGGTATTTGATAACGCGATCTCAGAGCCAGGAAGCGGACCGCGCCTCATGTGAAGATCATCTTGAGAGTCCGTTGTCGCTGCTGGGTTGCATATCCCCACCAATACTTCCGTATATTGCTTGGAGAGACAGTAAACTGTTCAGCTCCGGTGACCCTCTCTTGAGCCAACCGATAGATGTTCACACATGCCATCATGGCTAATTCATCCAAATCGTGGATTTCATCTTTCTAACAATTTCTCCATATCTCAAAAAACAGAATGATGGTGTTCAGAAATGGCGGAAGGTCTGCTGAAATATGAGGACTGCTGGCGCACAGGTTGTCTGCAAGAGCTCTTGGATGCCTTCAATATCTACGGTCAGTGGGGGTACGGGACGTGTTTATATTCAAGGCTGCCGTTCCTCCGGCTTACCTTCTTGGACCATTTTCAATAGGCATTCTCTTCTAGCGTGTCTGCTCCTTCAAGATTTTGACTAGCTTCTCTCGCTTACTCCAGACGGAGCTTCCAAAGTTGACAGTGACAAGTAAAGGATGAACAAAACAACATAACAGTTGAACGGTATCATTTCTCCACAGAGAAGAGCACTAACGGTCCAATTTCATATCAAAAAGGGTACGAAGGTCGCTACGCTCTTCTTAATTGGGGACATTACGATCGTTTTGTGGGAAGGTGGCGTGGGTATGTATAAATATGGCACAACCTAATATATTGAACTTCCCATGGAACTTTGAAGATCAGGTGTGTTGATAGCTCGGAAGGCTGACTACATAGTGGATACCAAGACTGTCAATTAAACTGTATAAGAAAGCTGTCACTTCCAGAACGAAGGTATGAGGGTCTTTTGATTTTGTAGCGTACTGTAATACCTGCACGTAAGGTTTTGATGCATTCACCTAAAAATCGTGCGCTTGGTGACGTCAGATAAACTTTTTGAATCTAGTTTTTGTGATCAGGACACCCATACCCTCGTGGGTAAAGTTTCAGCGAACAGAGATTTTGCCTCATTTTTGAAAAATGGAGCGGTTATGTGGTGATTGGCAGCTCGCCAAGCACGCCGTCGCAGGGCCGGGACGAGCTCGACGCCCAAAAGTGGAGATACATCTGAGTGACAGAGTACAGATGGATGCACGTTCCTTCCTTTGTGGTATATCTAACATCTTTCAAATCCTCGAAACCAACCCAGTAATAGACAAAAAACCTAACCAGTGGAAGGAGCGAGAAGCGGTAATCTCTTATAGCGGAAAAGAGAATTTACGACCTTGTCATTGCCTGTATGCTGTAATCCATCTTGTTGGTTGGCTTTCGTTGAGGGTTTCTGGCAAGCACTTTCAATTTTGTCGAGGCAAAAAGACCTTGAGACGTTCAAATCTACCTACGCTATTCGCGATGGACATCCATACAGGTTGACGGGGACCTTCTCATTTCTCTGTCCATTGGGTTTGCTCCATTACTCATCCATATGGTTCCGTGGGCTTTGTGATCAGGAATATGAGATTCGTTCATGGCGAAGAGGCCATCTGCCGTTTGAGAACGTAACTTATTTCAGGATTAATTAAACTCTTCGTACGAGAAATGACACATGCTTTGAAATCTTTCGTTCTTTCCATAATGAAACTTTCAATGATCGTAACGAGTAAAGAATTACGTAGCGGTGCGGAGCAAGCTACTGCACTTAAAGTGTGTGCCTTATCGGCGGCAACGCGGGCTGTGTTTCCGCACGGGTTAGCTCGCCCTGTTACCCTTCTCCTACCAACTTCGAAGACTTACATTTCCTTTGAGAAGTTCACATAGCAGCTTTGGTTTTTTGTGTGATCAAAGTCCCAGGCTTAGTTGATGTTGACAAATGATTTCTGATCCATTTTACATGTATTGTTGTGAATCATTTGAGAAGAATATAGCCTTGTAACATACCTACAGTCCATATCCCGAAGCTAGGGTAGGCGTGTAAGCGGAAGTGACGTGGCTGCTGCCGCACTTATAGAAGCTGCGTAGATAAGCTGCTTTCAACACACATTGCTGGATATCAGCGAAGAATGCTGGCAACAACTTATCAACACAACTTCTATCAAGTGCGACAGCAGCCACGTCACTTCCGCTTCACGCCTACCCTAGCTTCGGAATATGAACTGTAACATGCCTTGTAACTTAGCACACGAGCTCGCCAATTGCAGAAGCTAGCCACGTCATTTCCTTTTCGTTTTTTTTATCTAACGTTCTAATTTCTTCGGACTTTTTTCTGAGCCTCTTTCTTCAAGATTAGAATGTGTGCCAGTTCACTCGGAGGACGGAACGAAAGATAGTTGAGAGGAAGGCCTCTTAGCTCGGGAGCACTGGTGGTTCACTCCATTCTTTTCTCATTTCAAGATGATCCGCACTCCTACCACCACATGTCCGGCAAACTCGATGCTCCATCGACACCAGGATAAAGGATCTGAATATACTAGCTGTTGTTTCTTAGAGCACTTCTGACGTGACAAGGAAGGATTTCCCAGACTCCTCGATAGATTTGTAAGTATTCGGAAATACAGAGTCAGTATTTCATATTCTCCGAGCCTGAACCAACTCCGAACGCTATCTGACATCGTCCTGATTGTCATGGTTCTTCGATTGACCATCCTGCCTATTTATATGCACTGGGTGCAGTGCTCTAATAAATCAACAAGCGGCAGTTGCCTAGCTTCAAGCAAAAGTCCAACCTCCAAATTCTATCATTCTTTGTTGGTAAAAAATGTTGGTAAACATGGGAGGGGCTGTGCGCTACCTATACCAGAGCCAGTGATGAAGGCAATAGACAAGAGCATGGTAGCGACTGCTCCGAATCAAAAGCTGATGGTGATTAAGAAAAATATTGCTCTCCTTCAGGGGTTGTTCAACTCCACCTTACCAAGAGAATTCATGAAATATTGGAGACTCTCAGACAAACAAGTCTTTCAGCTCCAGCGTGTAGCCCTAATCTCGTTTCATCGGAAGGCCACCTCATTTCCAGGCCACCTTCCAGGAAGAGTTCCTACTCTGATCACCAAGATGTCAGAACTGACATCCACTTTTTCGTCGATCAGAAAACAACCGAATTCCATAAGAGAGGCATTAAACACCTATCACTGCGTTGGTGACTTGGTGGTTATGGCAATAGTACATATATTCTATGCTGAATAAATAACGAAAATGAAAGAAGTAATGAGATGAAAAACATGGGAAGTGCTTCAGAAATTACGTGCTATCCAAGCTTATACCCAAGTCTCTCCTTGAAGTCTCATCTGAGGTCGGACGCATTTCAGATCAAGTTTTCCATTTCTTTAAGACACTGACGACAGCGTGACGGGGTTGCGCACCCCACCCAAGCCATCCCTTTATCCCGCGCTCATGCGACTCTTTCCGAATTGTTGCATTTATCCTATGAATATATCATAACACAACGATGACTGACATGGCTAAGTGTAGTCAAGTACGCTTCATCTCAGAGGTTTTCTGATCACTACGTAGCTCGCAGCTCGGTATATTTCCAGTTTTCTGCTTTTTCATGACTTCGTGAATGCTGCTCGTGCCTCAGAAACACTTTCGACATTCACAACAACTGGAACGAGTGGAATTTAATTTTTATAACCGCTGGAAATTCTTTTGATCGCGATTCCACCCCCCCCCCCACCCCACTGGTATAGTACCGCTTAGCTTCTACGCACCGGATTTCCATTCAATAGTTTCCATCATAGTTTCCATTCAATCAAGGGTAGCTTTTGATTCCAGGAATTCGGTGGTTTTCCAATGCTGAGCGAAGAAATATTCGACGAAGCTCAGTTTAATGCAAAATTTGATTTAACGTGGTTGCTTGCGTATTTTAATCAGAACAAAACGGTGCTCCACAGAATTGTTCCTAGACTAATCCCAAGAAATGACTCAAGGGCTGCGCTAATATCCGTGAGTTTTTTAACCCTATTCTCAATCAGTCAGATGTATTCATCATAAAAAGTCATGAAGGTGTTTACTAAATTTGGCATTCGCGACAAAATAAGACTAAAACCATGGGCTCCAAGCCCTTCAAGCCCATGAGCAGTAAAGATGAGGACGCCAAACGGTGTCTGATAAAATGGGACTCAAGAAAAAGGATTAAATCCGAGAACGGTGATATCCGCGATACAGTCCCGTCTTCCTCGTTCACATACGATCTAAGGGATAATATGGCTTTAGTAATGTTAAGAGGGGAGGTGTGACACAAAGAAATTACGGCATAGCATGACCTTCATTTCAATCACACCGTCAACAGTGTGCCTTCTGCTGCGGATGCCATCTCAAAATATGCCTGAAACCGTTTGGACCTCTTCACTATCCGTACTGCAGTGCGTTCCAAAGTAAAGGCACCTCGGAAGAAGACCTGTTATCAATCGAGATGAAGCTTCGGCTTGCAGCTCACTTGATTGAATTCAGCATGCTCTGAGAGTACAGTCGCTTTATTCCAGAACTATATACGATTTACTAACAATTTTGTAAGAAAAGTTCGAAGTCTTCATGCTTTAAACATGAAGGCAATCTGGGTAACAGGACTCAAATGGTGAAATTTGTTCCTCATGTTACATCAGTTGCGATTTTTTGAACATTCTAAGTGAAAGTAGACTAGCACTTCAATGTGCCTGCACGATTTGAAACCGCACCTAGGAATAAGTTTGTACGAAGGTCAAATGCATCATGGCTGCCCAACGTGGCCAATGTCGTGATGTATTAATATGTTGTTCTGAGAAATGCTCCTAGGTGGAATTCCTAGAAATAACAGATTCTTTGAGACTACAGATATTATCCGGAAACAAAAGATGACACAACCACCAATCGCTTTCCAGTTCCACCACGACAGTCACTAGGATAGGCCGGAGTCTCCGCCTTTCGAATCAAGAATCATCATTCAAAGGATCACTAATACAACCACACGTTTCGAGTGAAAGTCTGTGAAAAAAGCCTCTCGATTGGGTGGGCACCACGAAACAACTCAACAACTGGACAACTGTTTCCCAGAACTGAAATGAGTTCTGGGAAACATGGGAAATGTTTGTGATTCAACGGGTGGTATCACAGTATAGGAATGCACTTCCATTATGGTGACCAGTCGAACCTCTTGCGAGTTTAAGTCATTTTGCTCATAAGAATAAGCTCATGTCAGATGATGGGTCGATATCACAGCTGGTGGAGAGCTCCCACAAAGTTCCACAGGTCTTCTGCAGGGGGAACTTTAGTGGTGGATCACACATTTTCTGGGCGCATTGTGCAACAGCGCCGAACGCCTCCTGGCTCTTGTATGGTGTAGAACGGATTACAGCGGGATGCTTCTGCTAACCATTTGAAGTCGTTCCTAAGTGTGGATCAGTGGTAGGATTCCGTGTTCATCCACAACAACTTTATTCCTCTGCAGCCGAACCGCTAACAGCAAAATCAATGCTGTAGATTGCCCCGCACGCAGTTCGGACCTGATTCCTATGGAAAACATGAATGTATTTATTGTGAGGAAGACCTACGGTTGTGTAAAGCAGTAACATATAAACTGCGGCGCATAATTATACTTCCGCCTACAAAGCCCTCAGAAACTTGCACCTTGAAATTTTCTGAAAAAAAAATCTAGGAAGGAATTGTGAGACATATTAACGCTGTTCTGAATATCAACGCAGAATTGTTCGAGAAAATAACAATTTTCTTATTTTCATTTTTCTGAAAATATACGCTCTGGCGGTGGCGCTAATACTTATACTATAAATACTTATACTAATACTTATACTAATACCTATACTTCCACCACATGTTTCTCCGCTGCACTTTATTTGTAGGTGACCAAATTTTTAAGTTATCAGCCCTATGGTTGCTTAGGTCATTGCAAAGGCGAAAACACGGCCAGGATTCCTTTAAGGAAAAGCAACAAGCTTCTAGCAACAGAGGCACAGGAAATGTCGAAGTATCATTTCATACTTGAATTAGATCGGAGTTGCCTCATAACGAAAATTCGCTCAAGAATCCTACGGAATATGATGCCTTGAGAAACTCTGATTGATATCTGACCGAGATGAGCGTCGTATTTTGAGGATATGATGGAACTTTATCAAGCCGGGTACGGAAATCAAATTTTCTTCAGAATTTGATGTCCTAATGGACGCAGTTCAACGTATTTTCCGGGACGTTTGTGATAGTCCATGTCTGGAAAATGAGAAACACACTTTTTGTAAAAAAAATCATGGAAAAAAACGAGCCATTTTTTCTCAGAAAGTTTCGTCGAGTCGAGTGAAGTGGTGACACCCATTCATTTGCCAGTTTTGATTTGTGACTTCTTTTCTGAACTTTTTCTTTCTTGGATCGGTTCTTCACTTTGAAGCGAGCACGTTTGGAAACCGTAAATATCCTGCGTATGGTCAAAGACTTTGAAATATCACAAATGAAAGTTTTGCCACTCCACTCTACTTGGCGGAACGAAAACGTTCCGTTTTTTTTTTTCGAGGTTCTTTCCCCACGAAGTGTATTTCTTATTTGTCAGACATGGACTATCATGAACGTGTTGGAAAACACGTCGAACTGCGTCCATCGAGGCATTAACTTTTGAATTTTGATTTATGCACCCGGCTTGATAAGGCTCCACTATTTTCTTACGATTCGACGCCTCTCTCCGTCAGATAGTAATCAGAGTTTCTCAAGGCATCATATTCCGTAGGATTCTTTCGTTATGAGGCAACTCCGATCTAATTCAAGTGAAATGGTACTTCGACACTTCCTGCGCCTCTGTTGCTAGAAGCTTTTTGCTTTTCCTTAATGGAATCCTGGCCGTGTTTTCGCCTTTGCAATGACCTAAGCAACCATAGGGCTAATAATTTAAAAATTTGGTCACCTACAAATAAAGTGCAGCGGAAAAACATGCGATGGAAGTATGATTTTCCGCCACTGCCAGAGCGAGTATTTTCAGAAAATTAAAATAAGAAAATTGTTAATTTCTCGAACAATTCTGCGTTGATATTAAGAACAGCGTTAATATGGCTCACAATTCCTTCCTAGAGTTTTTTTTTTCAGAAAATTTTAAGGTGCAAGTTTCTGAGAGCTTTGTAGGCGGAAGTATGATTATGCGTCGCAGTTTATAAGCTACTGCTTTACATTTGGGCCTAGAAGTTTTCACAAGCCAGCCGTCTCAGTCGTCTTTCGCCCTGCCCGGTCGCCTTTATTGTCGTCGGCTGCTACCCTACCTTTACCATCACCGTAATCTTCGGCTATTCCCGTCCCTTACCCTTCGTCCCATTCGTCCTGCATCTATTTCTACTTTACGCAGCTACTGTTACTGGGCAGAAGAACTGGGGTCTTGGTATTCGCAAGATGGTTCACAAGCGCCGTCGTCCATCCCCCGGACGACCCTTGGGGTGTGGCGCACTCACTGCGTGGGACGTCGTGGCCCCACGGATTGGAGGGCAGACCCTCGCTCCTCTGCGCGTTATGTCCGGTCGCCCCTAATGAGACAAGGAATGTTCTGTTATCTAGCAAAAGTAACGCGCAGTAGTGAGCTCACTCTTTGAATACCTTCTTTTGCTTTGTGTTGCATGTGTAGTCATTCAGGAAATCGATATTTATTGATTATCGTCAATATTACCAACAGCATCAACGCAAAACAAGCAACACATGTAGATATTTATGAGCGCAGACGTTGGGTATAACCTTGGGAAGGTGCAGATGGGTTTCAGCGCAGTTATCGTCTTCGTCTGGGCGCAGTAGACTTTGAGCAGAAAGGTAGGATCACGGGCACCGAAAGATGAGGACCGCAGCTATCGTGGCAGACAAGCAAGGGTGCGTGTCCCTCCGCACACCATCCAGCTCGGCACCGGGCTGCAGGCTACTTGTTCGTAATCTTTGCCCCAGGTCTGTCGCACCGGCTTCCCGACAGAGCTGCTGTTTTGGAACTACGTTTCCAAACAGCAGCTCCCAACATCTGGTCGGACTCGGTACATCCTAGAACCTTTTCTTTCCATTGTTTTTCGTCTTCCAAAATGGTGGTTATTTTGTACCTATATCAGTCAAGAAAGAAAGACCTCTGAATGATTCATTCTTCAGTTTTACCCATCGCAAAGCCTGTTTTCATTCATTCTCAAAACTAATACACGGAAACTGCGGCGATGGTTCTATGAATTTTATCATCGTCTGGTGAGAAGTTTCAGCGTTTAAACTTTACTCTATTTCCGCTTCTTTTAAACATGTCGTGTCCGAACCAAATATCAATCAGAAGAAGTAGGACAAGAAGAAAACAAAAACGGGTTGCTGTAGCGATGAAAATTGCCCTCGAACTTCGCAGGCACAGTTGCCAACGCAGCCTCTGCTGGCAATGAAGAAGTTGAAGCTCAGGGATTTCTTAAAAGGGCAGCGCTTCAAAGTTTCGTGGGGCCAGGTTCAGTAGATAGGGCAAATCCACATTGCTCTTCAATGCACAGTCCTTTAGGCCTCACTGGCGTCTTCAAGAAAGATAGCGCCAGGGTAGTATGTATCAAACATTAGAGAGGGATGCCTTCAAGAAGTAGTGTTTGAGGAACGGAAGGTGTGTGCTTTTCCTCCAATTTTTAAGCCGGATCAAAGAATCTATTTGAATTTCAAGCATTTACCCAGCCTTTATCTTCTCATCAATCGATAAAGAGCAATTGGATAAGCCTCTGTGTTAAAGTAGAAATATGCTAAAGTGAGGAGACAGCAAACTAAAAAAAGTCAAACAAATCCAAGACCAGTTTTTTTGATTGTTAACCGCTGTTTTTGGCCGCAGTTCGCCTTGCGAATGTTT
>KZ345772.1:42889-54484 GCA_002352805.1 Teladorsagia circumcincta | reverse complement strand
CTCAGCTCCCATTCAAAACTTTCGTTTTCCACCGTTTTCGGCCTTCTCCTTATTCCGATCGCCTTTCTCAGCCCTGGCCACCCACGTGCAGTTCACGTGCGCGGTGCGTGAAGATTTTCCCACTCACTTTCGACGCGCATAGCGGTGTATCGATCGGGCTGCCCGCCACCTACGGTGGAAGGCCATCGGCCGTCACGCGAGCTCTCACGCAGGGGGGTCTTGAGTGCAGGGCCTATATATCTAGTCATTCAGCATTTCAAATTCTTGTAGAAATCTAAGATTTGGAAAAAATTTCATCCAATGCAGTGGCCAGGGTAGAGTGCCTGGCGCATTCTGGGGCGACTTTTGAGACCCATCTTTCTGTGTAGCGGCCAGTTCTCATTAGCCGGATTAGATACACTCTACATGCAGGCAACAACATGAAATGAGCTTCTGAGATGATAGTCGAGTGCATGGCGCAATCCAAGGTAGTGCCTCTAGGGCAAACTAGGGCAGCTTCTTATAGAACTCGACGAGCTGATTTCAATGCTGTTTTCAGATTTTGAAAATCTCAATGTTGAACCGAGTTATAGCCAATTCACGCGATTCACGCGGAATCGCGTGATTCGCGTGGATTTTCGATTTCAAACGGCGAGTACTGTATATATCCTTTGCTGATCGCTGGGCTCATATCCCTAGGGGGAATTCAAAACAGGGCCGATGGTAGGTGACACTAGGACTAAGCCCAGGAGAGGAGAGAAATCCCACACAAATTGCTCACATCCTTTCCCAAAATCTCTTTCCCTCCCTGATTCATAGTTCCAAACTCGGCTCACTCACTTGAATCTCCCCCCCCCTCCACAACGACACGAGCGCCTGGTTGCTATAACAGCATTATACTGGTTCCTTGTCATCTTGCCCTACTTGAGATTCCTTACCATCACCGCTGTCCTCTAGTCTCCGTTCATTGGAATGAAGTTCGAACCGCAGGACCTTGATTTTATCCGCTCTGTCCTGTTGAATTGAAAGCCCGCGAAGATTTACCCCATCTGGATCGCCGCGCTCCCGCCGCGCGATTTGCCGCGTGCCAACCTGGACGCACCAAAAGTCCGTCGCCCGTGGAGGAGCGCCTGCATTTGCTCAAGGGTGGACACCAGGAATATTTGCAGTAAATTCCGTCAATAGCGGCATCCTGCGCGAGGAAGTGTTTGGTGATGTGCGTTATGGGCGAAGTTCTTTTTTGGCCACCCCTGTAGGATGGCAAAGGTTGAGGATTATTGATGAGTAAGGCCGACGCCGAAGTGGTCGAAACTGACGAAGATTTGCCACATAGTATATAAACCTCCTAAGTCAAATGCTGATGGGATAGATACCACGTGGGCAACTTCAAAATCAGATATTCCGGTTGCCTTTCATGGTGTCGCTGAAGAACCATTTGCTGTAACGTAGTGTGCAGATTCAGTCTGGCATTAATGAATTCTTTTCATCCCCTGACTAATTGTAAGTTGTTAACTCGTGTGCGTTTAAGGATCAGGGCGGTTTCGAGACCTTCTCAATAAAGTGCAATCTGAGAATTACCGTTGATCAACTTTGATATGGCTCGAGTTACTTGATATGAGACATGTCAGTGCTTTTATTCTCCCAATGCTTCCAGTACTATTAGGCTGTAAGGAAAGTTCTGGACGTTTCGAACCCTAAAGTTCAAGTGTGCATATCTCGACTCAAACGCAGCGTTTTCGATCGAGATGAAAACCTTTTGAACCTACTTTTTCTCCCCAGCATTACACGCGCTTGATCAATTCGTTTATTGGAAGTGCTGGAGTTTTAGAGGCGATGAACTAGGTGAAAGTCGTTCTACTATCATGTTAGATTTCGTAGCAGTTCTCCTTCAGGGGGCAATCCAGACCGTTGATAATGTGGCGGTGAACAGGTAAGAGGTCTGCGGAGTAGGAGATTTAGGACATATTTCAATAGCTCAGCTAGATCATTTTTTTGCAGGGTCAGTTCAGCGGCCGACGGCTGAGGTGCATCGCGAAAAAGAGTCGGCACTTTGTAGCAGCGCTTGGTCGCGCAATCAAGGTTTCGGGATATCCCGGCACTATGCAAAGAACCATGTCCCATCATTACAGTCCCGCATGTGCCCAAAGAGCTGCTTCTGCTGTAGACCGCGTAACAGGTAGCACAACCTTCTCCTCGTGCAGTTTCAGCTTTGCGAAATTTTGTTGACCCTAGTCGTAATTGAACTACTTGGTCGAAATTCATATGTTGTACAAAAGAATCCATTCCACACTGTATCTCACATCCGAACAGAAAACGGGTCGTTTTCATTGGATGAAAGCTTGCAGAAGAAGGGCAGACGGCCTCAAGAAACCGCGGTTTTGCGCGACACCTCCTATCGAATTTTCCATGCTTTTTTAAGCTATTCCATGGAACATGAAACCACTAACATGTATGTTTGATTCACTAGCGGTCTCCTGAACTGTTTCAAGCACATTTGGTACTATCAAATGTTTCAGTTATTTTTTTACCGAACTTCGACATCCCACGATCATACTCGCCAACTTCGAGGCCATCGCCATCCTTACACGAGCTTTCCAAACCATCGCTTCATGGCTTCGCAAATGCGTGGCCAAACGGATAGTTCATATAAGAAGCTGATTCCGCCTCTTTCTGCAATAATTCGAGGTAACAGAAGAAAATCGTCAGGATTCGTTTGATGAGCATGTTGCATAAAATGGCTTCGGAAAAGTGGGACAATTCCTTCTAGAACAAGCTGACAGCTTACTTCGATGGAGCAAAAACGCGTTTCCCGATGATATGCTACTCGTAGCAGAAAAGCTGAAAGCTCGTAGCAGAAGCTCGTATGCTGAAAATTTAGTTAGCAGTAATGGCATGAAACGTGAACTATCAAAAACGGCCAGAACTTTCCTTACAGCCTAATAGGTACGAACCGGAAGGGTGAAATGTAAAGTTGTCCTGGCCGGCGCATGGCTCATTATTTGTCGTCTTAATCGTGCGCACAGTTTTTGGTGCTACTTTCCACTTGACCACTTCCGCCCTTTCAAGAGAATAGCCATCTCAATCTTGGCTAACCATGAGTGGAAGGTGTGAGCTGGAGCTCTCCTTCTAAACCTCTTACAGAGAGAAATAAGATTCGTTTGGCTGGAGACTGGAAAGTTCACAAAACCAGCTTGCGAATGATGGGTTAAGAAGGCATGGCATGATTGGAAAGTAAGCAAGTAACGCGTTCGAACATCGGTGCATTGGGGGAGCTTTCTGAAGTTAGTTGGTGACTGACCATGATGAAAAAAAAAACAAAAAATGACCTCTCAAAAGAATAGTCCAAGTTACAAGCACAAGGATCGAGCTGCTCAAAAAGTCGAAATGAGCAGCAGATCCTCCTTTCCCGGCGCGAAGCCCAAAAGGAAACGAAAAAATACAAACGTATGGAGAAGTGTGATGGGCATAGAAATGTTGTGGTGTGCAAATGCAACCAGTGATATTTCTTGAGATAAAATTTTCATTTCAGGCCGTGCTAGCAAAAGTAGCTCGTATTAGTTGGAGTCTTCTTGATGATGACTTATTCTATAATGACACTGCTTTAGATGAGATGTACGCTGAGGTGAGAGGAATGAATTTTTTGTTCAACAACATAGCTAATCACAACAAGATTTTGTTTCAGCACCTAACCCTAACAAATCTATCCTTTCTTGATATGCTCGATAGGGTTACCCTTATGGAAAAGACGAGCGACTTCAATGACCTCATCACGGTCATCGATGAGGAGCAACTGAAGGAGCTCTATAAAAAATTCGCCATCTTAGACTATGTGGTCAACGCCTTCTATATGCCAGCAGTGAACAATATAAGTAGGTTTTTGAACATTTCACAATACCCAGTAGTGAAGAAGCTTGTTCGGAAGTCAAGGAACCTGGTGTAAGCATTCCAAATCATGTGATTTTGAGTGTTGCTCCATTATATAAGGTGGGGTATAAATATGGTGACAAAATAATAGTAGCGCAATTTGGACCAGTAAAATAAAAACGTCATAATAACTATAGCAGCATATGAAAATATCCTATCAAACAGTTCTCAGTATGTCTGATTCGAAATGGCCACCTATGGCAGCCGTTCCGATTTAGAAATAGTGAGAACTGTTAGATAGGATATTTTGGTAGCTTGGTGAGCTTGTTAATTTCCTTCCAGCGGACCTTCCAAAAGTCAACCGTTGCCAGCATGACACCCTTCGGGATTTCATCTCATGGTTTTTGAAAAGCTGCTTCCAGCGATATAGTCGTGCTTCGTATTCGGCCACTGAATCAGCTTTCATATGGACCACAATGAATAACTCATTACATTCACATGTGTGGCTGGACAATCTTTGACTAGCTCAAAGTCGGACAATGTGTTCTGCATCAGCAAGCGGTGTGGATGAGGAGTGAACCCGACAAAATCCTGCCCATTCCATTCAATTCAAGCCGCCTCGTGATTGAATTTGATCGCTTTATAAAATAAGTTGACGACAGCTTTCTTTTGAATTTTACCTTGCACATTGCATTTTGCTTGAATGCAGACCCGGGGCTGAAACTTTTGTATGAGGTCGGTCGCAATAATGGTTGAGCTGCGGACTAAACTTGACGTGGAACAGAAAGCAAGCGAGATCATCGAATAGCCACAGCTAAGGGAAGAACGATTCCTCAGATGGGTCCCTTGTTCCACCGTAATCGCGTTGCACTGGAGAGCGTTGTTCACATTGGAGCGCGCAATTCATTGTGCGGAGATTTGGAAGCAAGGCGTTTAGGCCGTTCAGGGAGGTGGCGGGTGAGGGAAATCGCTTGAGTTGCGTGAAGGGTCGGAATGGAGACTAGTAGCTAGCTCTATGACCACCCCGTGGCGATCCACCAGAACTGCTGCGGTGAGCTCCATGGAGCTTGCTCAACGGCTCACTCCGACGCCGCACCCTCTCCGCGCGTCCCATGGCCCTTATCATCCCAACACCATTCTCCACATTCTGGAAGAGAGTGCTCCGTACAATTGACGCCTCGTCGTGGGTCTTGTCGTGGGGTGCGCAGAGAAACGACCGGACACTGCGCATTCGCTAACGTGGTCACGGTGGAACCTAGGAAACCATACTAAGAAAGAATCTCTGTGCAATTAGGGCCCAAACTCCGGTGAGGTCGGACGTGGTACAGCAGAGAGACAGCTCGACCAGGAAAACCAAAACCGCAACAGAGCGCACCGTGAGAGTTCGCTGGTCTCTATATCAATCGCGGTGGGTCGTGTTACGCGGTTGATGTTGTAGGGCCTTAACTTAGCGCCCCAGCCGCGCACTCCGTGCGGCGGGCGTGGCACGCTCTCAGAGGGTATAGCTCTCAGAATTTTCCTCACCCTTCCTACTAGTTAGGCTAATGCAGGGTTAGTCTCTGAAAGGGAAGTCTTTCAGGACATGGAAGCTTTCTCAATACGGTTTCTTGCATTCTGTAGAGACTCATGCGAGGAACAGAACACTATGTTTCGTTTTCCATGAGCGCTTGTTGGAAGGTCAAAATAGTGGAGAACGAATGGTCTAAAGTTCGGTCCTCCGTGATGACTAATTTTCGCAATTTATGATGGTGCCTCCAAATTGTCTCCAAATCGAGCGCATAGATAGCATACTCGCAAACTGGCGACAATTCGAGGCTCCGAAATAGGTTGCAAAAATTTGTCACCACGCAGGAATGAACCTTGGACCATTTCTTCAGCATTGTTTTGACGTTCCTAAAAGGGTTCAGGAAAACGGATCATGGCTTTATGTTCTTCGCACAATCCTCCACAATTGCAAGAAACCGTTTTGGAAAAGCGCTCCATGACCTGAAAGACCCTCTGTTGCGAATCGGAGGCGTCCTACGCTAGGAGTAGCGGGCGAGGATCTGAGCACTGACATCGACTGGCTGCTATTCCACTGACAATGTACTACGGACAAGTGCCTACGGTGAAACCTTGCTACACTAACAAACACCAAAGTAGTTATATTTATGTTACCTACTGAACTATGTATGTATTACAAACATTAAGTTAGCTGTTAGTATTTTAAATAAACTAACCGCACGTCAAACCTCTCCGCCGGGAGGGCATGTTGCCTGTGTCGCTCTGGTCCGGAAAGATCCGCAACCAGCCAAGGGGAGTTCAGTAGTGACGTTCTAACATCCGACCACATATTGGAATATTGATTTAGTTCTAAGGGCCCATGCCCGAAGTAGTAGCCACATCAGGACCAGGCCGGACGAGGGCCTATGTCTCTCCGAGTCAGGAACGGTGAAGACCGTTGGGAATGTCAGTGGGAGCAGCTGAACTAGTCAGTGGGGCCCGCAGGGAGAGACGCTGAACTATACTGACGAAGTGGGGGTTGATAGCCAGGCTATCTGGGCGACCGCACAGACGAGAGTAGAATAAGTCGACTGGCGATGCCTCGGATGCCACCAGGGTGGCTGCGGTTTCCCGCGTAATCAATGTAGAGAGCAAAGGTTGGTCAAGGTGGCTGACTACGGTAGGAACCAACACACCGGTGGAAAACCTTAGGAAGCGATGCTCGCGAATCGCGACACCCTCCTTGTAAGATTTTGCTCGCTCATTAACGAAAATCAGTAGGTAGGAAGAGATCGCAGTGACACACTTCGATTCATCGTGACAAGGTTTTCTAATTCAACAGAGGTTTTTCCTGTTTTGCTAGCTTTTCCCGAAGTTCTCAGTGATTGTTTTTGACTTCACTCAGATGGGATAAAGGATGAAGGATAAAGCATTTGCCGTAGATCAATCCCTTTGGGGATGCTGGGTTCTACTTCCATTTGTACATTCGCAGTGGCGCTTGAACGCGATGTGGCCTAAACAATGACTTGCGGGGTACAAGTCATTGTTTAGGCCACATCGCGTTTTTATACTCCCAGACTCCCAGACATGTCTGGCACCAATTAACCGACCCCAGAGGGATGGAAGGCTTGGTTGGCCTGGGCGACTCACGACCCAGGATTTGATCCCCAGACCACTCGCGCTCGGATGGAGACCGATCATCAATGAAAAATATCAGAGTTTGTCGTCGACATACGCGCCGCATTCGCTGGCCGCTCCAGAGGTCTCCTGAGTTTTTTTCATCTTCATTTTTCTGTGCCCATCTGAGAATGGATCATTTATGGGTTCACGATGTCGTATCCAAAGCTTGTTATGTACAACTTTCCGGGTTTTCTACCTGGATGCTGTCAAATCGGTAGCCAACTTAGCCATCATAGCCATCACCAATTGTGTTCTTCACGATTTTTGGCACATTCGCAGCCAGCCCTACGGCTTCCGGCTTTTAAAAGCGGCTTTTAAAAATGTTAGGCCATTAACAGCACTCTACGAGGAAGAACGTTGGAACTAATTTGTTCCATAGTCGGATGGCACTGTGACGGTGCATACTACGGAACAGCATAGCTTGGAAGCAATTCAGTCGGAGGCACCTAATAACGGAGAGCACATTGTTTCAATTTAAAGGCAATCCCCGCGATAAAAATGGGCGTGAAAGAGCGTCCAGTTCACCACTTGGTTCCGCACCAACAAAAGGGTTATATGCCATAGAATCCACCCCAATGCAACGCGGCGGCATCTGCGCCCGCGCTCTTATCGCAACATCACGTGCCAGCCGACTACGGAAGGCGGGGCGTGCGAGCCAAGGTGTGGATTGCGGGTCGAGAAAGCTTCTACCGCCTTTACCTCGCATTTTCAAGCCACCAAAGAAGCGCGACATAAACCCTGGTCTGCCTGTCTACTACACTCGGGGATCGTACGGGTGGTGGGCGTGCGTAATCTCGGAGCGTGCCTTTAAGTGGCACCATTTACCAAATAAAGGAAGTGTAACCATGAAACTGAAGCCATGCACTCGATTGAGCTTACGAGTTGAAAAAAGCGCTCGTAAGTTATGCCCCTCACACATGGTTATGGCAGCGGACCGGCTCATTCTAATCGTTCAATGCCTGAGCCTCAAAGCTGCGAGTTTTGATCGCACTTTACTAACATTTTGTCGATTTCCTTGTGGTTCCAGCCAGTGGCCGTACTTCCCCACATTTAGGTCCCTTTGATCGTTGAGCATCTCTTACGTACCTAGACACATGAAGAGCTCCACGCACTGCGACCTTGATCTCCAAGCATTCACCATCGTTTCTTTCCCCTCCCACTCTGTTGGCCAAATGACCGCATGGTGAATCTGGACTGAGGCGCTTCATTTCGATCAGAAAGGTCAACTTGCACCACCAAAAAAAAACGAAAGTTTAAGATGATGCATTAACACTTTGGCGACAATGGCAACCACCGGTGGGTGCCACTGTCAATGAGACTGCCGCGTGGCACAATGGCACCCACCGGTGTGTGCCACCTTAGCAGTCTCTTCTTTGCGCATTTAAAATGTCTCCAAGATTCCATTCACTATAAGCTAGCTTCATAATATCTATATGTATCATAGTTTACAGGAATGTTCAATAATAGTTTATTAATAAGAAGTTTTAGAATGTTGCATTTAATTCGCTGAGAAATAATTGAGCTTTTGCATTACTAGACTCAAGAATAATTAGTACTCAGGACTCCCTCATCTGAACATAGCCTTCAGACACAGGGAGGGGTTTCAACTGTATCTACAGGGTGCGGCATAAATATGGTGACAAAGTAATTGTGGTCCAGCTCGAACCAGAAAGGTCGAAACGGGATCTCTAGTACAGCAACGCATAGCCATATCCCTCCCAACAAATATTAGCATTTATTATCAAAAATGGCCGTCTATGAACTTGGCAATTTTCTTCGAACGTACTCAACAGAAATGAGCCCTAGCCCGCACAACATCGTTCAAATCTTTGTTTCATACTTTTCGAAAAGCAGCTGTTAGCGATCCATTCAAACTGCATTGTTTCGCGCCCTTCTTAAACTTCAATACCCATCACAAAACGTAATCCGTCACATTCAAATTGGAGGTTTTGGCTGGCCACTCTTTGTGCAACCCAAGGTCGGACAAATCGGCGCTGCAGCAAACTTTCACAAAATTCATACATGAGCCGGCTTGCCGCCTTGCTTGAGGATTCTGCCGTTATGGATGGTGAAGGAGACATGAGCTCACTTCAAAACGCTATCTTGGATAGCATTTGGTTCAAGATTTTACTCTCACAGAGGCGAAAATCAACTGAGTTGGAGAAATCGCGGCTACCCAGATTTAATTCATCGCTGAGCTGAAAAGAAGTAGTTGATTTCTGTTGTTCCTGCTCTGCTAGTTTCTTCGAAACTCCTAGTAATCACCTTTGGGTTTACTTCAGTGAAGACATGATCGTCTACGAAAAATACCAAAGGTTTTCACGACGGTGCACACACGGGCTTCAATAGCGGCCCGCGCCCCGAGCCCTCGATATTTTTAGCTCTGCTCTTCCCTCCCTATATGAGGGAGCTTGTCGTTCATGGTATTTATGAGCCTATATCCCATGCTTCCTATGCAGAGCCTATCCCACCGTTTATCTTGATCCTGTCGAATTTGTTGTCAATTTTATCATGGTCCTCACTGAATAGGGGTGGATACGCATTTTGACAATATTCTAAGGAAACCTTTTAAATTCTGTCACCGGTTGACATCTATGATAAAGGCCATTATGTGTACTGCAACTGAATGTCGTATGCCAATCTGGCGTTGCATCCTTCGGAGACAACACATCTCGGAAAGAATCCACCAGCAGCGCGCGAGTCTGGAAATCCCACTGGTTTCGGATTAATTGTTGCCATTCATCGAATAGAAATCGTGAACCCATGAAATCATAGAATTATATACAAAAGGCGAAGGCGAATTTGAAGGCCTAGTCATGAGCTCTGCATGTTGTTTAGTGAGTGCATGTGCTGTAGTTCAATCTTGTCACCATAATTATGCCGCACCCTGTAAAATTCTACTGGATACACATGAACTTCTGAAGTTTTTCCCCTTCACGTCTTAGAATTGGATTTCCTTTTACAGTCGTTCAGTTCCCTTTTCTACATTATATAATACGAAAACCTAAGAACGTAGCTCTTTTAGGTATACTGCTAAAATCAAAATTCGATAGAAACAGTGCTTTTGGGGACAATTTTGCCCAATGTTTGGTAAGAGTTGGGCGCACCAAAAAGAGGCATGGTCCCATGAGCTCGTTACCTGCGAAACCGCATTATCGTCAAACAGTTAACTCGTTTTGCATGGAGTACTCCGATTTATTTTAAATTTGTTTCAGTGATTCCGTTACCGTTCTTGGATTCCCCCTTCTTCGATGAAGCGTACTCAAGGTAAGGGGGAAGAAGCTTCTCTAATGATACTTCTGTTTTTTTTTCTCGAAACAGCGTTCCAGGATAAGGTTGGAGGTCAAAGATGGGGAAACATATGTACCTCGTCGAAGGAGAGGCGGGCTATTGAGGGCGCGGAACAGTGTGCGTTCTTCAGAGAAGGGTCTCCCACAGCGACCTATCAGGTGTTTCAGAAAGTTCTATCGTTTATCGACGGAGAATTTCGAATGCATGAATCTCGGCATAAACGAAACCACTCAAGTTGTAATAAAAACCGCTCAAATGCTCGAACATTTTGCTACATATAAGAAGCCGTTCCAGTGGGTACGTTCGTTTGGAATGCTGGAGCTCTGGAGGCGATGAACCGAGGGAAGGTCGTTTTGGCATCATTTTGAATTTTGATGCATTTCCCCTTAAGGGAGCTATCGAAAACCTCGTAAAAGAGATAGTTGAGAGACCAGAGGTCTTGTGAATAGGATTTTTGCAGCATCACTTTGTAACCTAGCTGATTCAAGTTGAACAGGGTTGGTTGTGTGGTGTGCGTCGTGGCCACCTGTCAGAGATAAGTCGGTCCTTTAATAATGAAGGATATCAGTCAAATGTGCTAGAGTTCTAGGAGTATTCCCTTCAACCCTAACCCTTCAAATCGGGCTTTGTAGCAGCACGCCTCTTTCAAATTTTTCAAACTTTCCAGCTACCTTCAGATAGCTTGGCTCCGCAAACCATATACGTTCAGGTAGGGCAGGGCCCTCTCAATCAGTGTCAACACTACGTTGTTACGAGTAACAACGGGGGGTGTCGTACTTGGATGGGCTTGGAGGGGGAGGGGGTCGTACTCTCTCGGTGGCCGGCAGTGGAATCAGTAGCCAACACTTGCGTTTACGCAAGATGACTGATACTGGAGCATCTATAAACCACGCTTCGTTTCAAATGAGCTTTCAAATGAATCAGCGAATCAGAACGGCACCAGAGGCGTGGCGCGCTCCAAGGCAAGAATGTAGTGCAAGCGCATGCTCGATACATTCTAGCACATCCTAAGTCAAACATGAAATTGGTCTTCCAAGAAGTTACGGCCAGTGAAACCTAAGAAAACCCGCGCTTGCAAAAAAAATGGCTTGAAGAATACCCCTCGAAAAAAAAGTAACAATGGGACTAACTTTTGAACCGCTGATTTTTCAGGGACGTTTTAGTGTTCGTTAGGAAGCTCGAAGCCTCTAGTTTGTTATACCTGTTCAGCTTCCCAAATGAATGACATTGAACAGAGTTATGATCGTTTGAAGATAAAAAAGTCGCGGTTTCAGAAAAATAGTAACATTGACCCCCAAA
>KZ345771.1:38548-49702 GCA_002352805.1 Teladorsagia circumcincta | reverse complement strand
CTCGATTGAAAGGTGTTATATGATGATGACTTTTGACAGTATCTGTATTGCAGTACACACATCTCGTACCCCCTATAACCGACAAGCCGCTTCATTTGTTTAGGGCTTTCCTTCACGATTGTCGTTTTTGCGACAGCGTTCCTTACAACACTATCACTGTCAGCGAGGTATTGAGAGCGAGCGAAAGAATATTTTATATAATGTTTTCTCGCATATCCTCATTTTCTCCTACGGTACACGCTTCCCCTCCTATCTACACCACGACGCCACTGATGTGCTCGCCGTCGACCCTCACAGCTACAAACCCCGTGACCCACCCTGACAAATACGACCTCCCTGTCGAGGATTTCCTCGACCGTTATTCACCCTGGCCACGACCCCTCTCCATGGATTGAGCAGGGCGCTGATGCCCTTCTCATAGAAGGAAGAGGAGCGTGACGCGATCAAAACACATATTGCACACCTGACCTCTTGACGGTTCTTGGATTTTTTCCTTCTGCTTTGAGCTTGTAGCCTTCTGGAGACATGAGTCACAATGGGTAAGGTCAGGTGAATACGGAGGGTGGAGTAGCCAGATGATGCCAAGTCTCTCCAGCTCCTCCGTCGTCGTCCTCGCGTGATGTGGTCAAGCACTGCCCATCCCAATTAGGAATGTTTCTCGTAATTCTTATAAAAGGATAGCTCGAGACTAGCTCGAGACACCATCTCTCGCAGCTGTTCGCATAGTGCTGTAGCGTTCACAGCAGTACCCTCGAGTAGGATCTCATCCGGTGGAGCAGAAACATACGGAAATCATTTCTTTTTTGTTGCAGTCGCATCGCTTCGGGGTTGGTTGTGGCTTCATTTCCACCGGTAGCCATTGCAGGTCCCTGTGTGATTGTTCAAATGACACCCCCTTATATTCCTGAGCGATCATCAAGTCTGTCCATGTCTTCGTTCCCTTACGGTCGAGAAGTTGCTAGCACACATCGACTCGCACTCAGCGCCCGTGTTCAGTTAGAGGGAGGGGGTTAACTCCACTGAGCGCTGCAAGAACGCGACTTCTGCGCAGAATCCCATGGATGGTGAAATGGGGAGTGGCAATCGTCCTTTCCATTTCCCTCGAACTTTGAGAGGGATTGCTCCGAGCGGAAGCTGTAAGAGTGTCGGTCTTTGAGGAGCGTGGGCTTGCTCTTCGAAGAGCTTTGTCGAGGCAAATCTCTGCTCTAGAGAAGCGAACGTACACCTTTAGCAGGTGTGAAGGGAGGGTGCACTGCTACCCATCGAACACCATGACTCATTCAAGGCTTGAGTGACGGAGGGACCAGATCCGTAGCAATGAAACAGTGAAACAGAAGATTCCGGTAGTTGTGGCGGTTGAAAGCAATTCCAAGAGTTTTAGCAACCGAGAGAATCGCGCCGATCGCGGAAATCGCTGTTGGCAAATCGATGCCAGTTTCTCAAATCGCGAAGTCTGACACCGGCTTGCAAACGGAAAAGTTGCCTCAACTTCACACGGTAGATGAATAATTGAGTAAAGAATACAATGTTTGACATAATTTCTCGACATCGGAAATCATATTTGAAGAAGTCTATTTTTTTTGAATTGATGGCGCGCTAAATGTTTGGGAATTTCCATTCTTTCGGAATACCAATTTCTGCTCCTCAGTGTTCGCATTTTTGCTAGTATAAGGGTTAGGTATGGAGTATAGTGTTATTTTTCAATGGATTCGTGTAAGAAAGAACCACTAACTCAGCAGGAAAAGTGATTTTCAACGCTTCAAACGCTATATGACAACAAAGCATCGAGCTATAATAACGACAAAAGTCTTCAGTAGCGCTCTGCTCTGATTTTTTGCGATTCTGGAAGCATGTGCATGGTAAAAAACACAGGGCTTGTTTTTTGAACGGTCTCAGTAGCTTCCAAAAGAAAGAGGGGAAAAATAGATGTATGGCTATTTGTGACCGTCCCAGGTCAGGTAACCTTTTTGGGCTGGTTTTTCGGCTTCCTCGTCTTCATCGGAGCCTGAAAACGTTGAAACCAAATTCGACCTACCACCTTAAACCTCTCCACAATACAGAAGACTTTTTCACACCAAACAGCCCGATCAACTTCAACCAATCCGGATTGGTTCTTAGTAGTTCAATCTCTACGGAAGCGCGTCTACCGAAGCCAGCGTTATCACAAACGAGATTGCCCGGACAGATTGTCCAGGTGCTTCCCAGAAAAAAAAAACGGCTCGACGGGAATGTTGGGTCGTTTTTGAAACTTTGAAGACTTGTCGGCTCGTCTCTTTTGTCGATATCCTCAACTAAGGAAGGGCTTAATTTGGGTTCCCCTCTCATGCCAAAGGATCGATGTGCTGCTTGACTTTGATCCCGCACGTTAAAGCAACATTCTCAGCAAGGTCTGTTGCCTCTGGTACTAATGGTGCGGAACGATTCCTTCAATTCTACTGACTAAAAAACTCACTTCGAAACGTAGAACGGAAACGAACACTGTCGAAGGAGGCGGGAGTCACCGAAAATGTTAGCGCCACACATTTGCCAGACGTGGAGAGCGCGTGATTATCAGCGGAAGCATTTGCTGTCGTTTTAGGGCCGCAGGGACTATCTGAACTCGGTTCTTTACCTCCCCACCTACAACTTCATTAACGACCACTTTACCCCTCGAATTCGACCTGGGACTGTTGCTTTAACGGATACCTTGATTCAAAGAAGACCGAGAAAATTCCGCTAAGTGGCGATTCAGATTCATGCCTACATGGGAGTGAAGTTTCGGCTTTCTTGAAGTATTCTGCCAGAAGGAAATCATATTTTGGGTCACAAATCTGACCGCCAGAAAGGTGGAAGCAGTTTCAGAAAAACAGGAAGAATGTAAGTGGAAAGTTGTGTCAGACCGTTCATCATTTGCCGGTTTTCAGCAAAGAAATGTGGGTTTGGCTAAGTACAAGGATCGTTGAAAGACAATGCCTCCTTTGACTTGTCGTAGCATACCAAAAATGGGCTTTCTGTCACGGCAATCATATGCAAGCCTCCTGTCTCATCGCAACTTTCAAACTCAGGTGAAGCCAGTAATGTGAAACAATCAAGCCACGATCTGACCTATAACTGAGATGTGCACTTCGGTGAAAACCACTTCACGTTACTCCAACGTGAAGTCAACCGAAATAGAATTGGTCTAGCTCCCGAAGTGCAGACTCCGACCATGGAGTTCAAAAATGATGTTTTGATGGAATTAATGTCAGTGAAAAACGAAGCCACCTTCGCCTTATACAGTATCACTTGTCGTCCCGCTGATCATTGATTTGGAGCGGGTGCCAATAACATCTCGCCCCTGTTGCGTGTAAGAGTTGCCAGTGACTCCTTTGAGCTACACGAAGTCTTTCATTCTTTCGTGCAGAGCTTTCGTGAAGAAGTCAGGCCATCGAGTCGGCGGTCGTCCAGTTGTTCGTAGACGTCTCGAAATCCGGTCGGTAAGCGCTCTGGTCCAATGGTCCACAAAATCGTATAAACGGCTCACCTGATCTTCGATTCCTTGACGGAGCGGTTGCGACCGTCGGCGTAGTTCGAAACTCTGTACTCCCCTCTTCACTTGCGTGTTCGGGGTAACTTCAAGCATCGTCCTCTCCAGCCTTGGATAACGCTGACCACATGCTCGCCCTGCCTGCGCAGATTCAAAATCTCAGAGCCGTAGGTAAAGGCAGGAAGGACTGCAGAATCTGTGAGGTGAGCACGATCGCCTTCTCGACCATCCCCTCGATGTTCTTATACAAATCATACCGTCGCTCAACAGCATGCTATCTGCTCATGTATTCGGAGGCTTGCGCTCAGTTCGCTGTAATACTGTCGAGTTTCAGAGCTTCTGACGAGCTCTTTCTAAGAAAATTGTAATCTATAATCATGGTTTCAGTTCAGAATGTTGCACGTCAAATTCCACATTTTAATTCGTATTTTGAACCATTTGGATCTTTGTGAAATATAGGTATAATGTGAAATTAATACAGATGACAGCGCGCGTTTTGGCTTTTTCGGTCAGGTGAGACATGAGCAGTTCGGCGGGAGCGATTTCTGAGACGCGTCATTGTCCAACAAGGTGCGTTTTTCGGAACCGAACACTGAAAACAGCGAAACAAGGCCAAGGCTACAGTCTGATGGAGGACTAGTCAGCGACGGTGTACACAGTTGTCTGCGCCCTCGGAGCGAGGTAGTTATAGCACTGGCTAGAAGGAAGGGCTTCAAATCAAGGGGTCAGTTCAGGGAGGTGGAGAGTGACGAATGTGTGCGTTTACACTGTCTTCCTCAGAGGGCGCATTCAAGCTGCGCACAGCGTCGCCGAGTCTAGCCTCCCCTAGACTTTCAGATCGTCCGAAACGAGCAGGGTTAGCAGCTGTTTGTGTTCAAGCAATCCAGTCACCTCATGGACCACAGGTTTTATAGTTAGGTTAATGCATGATGTGCAGAATATACAAACAACTCAAAAGAAGCCGCGCGTGCGCCTGCGTGAAGAAGATATGGCAAGGGTGAAACGCGCAACCGCGTCTCAATGTCCAAGGTGGTCTGCAAACTGAGATGCACAACCGTCAATGTTGTCAATGTGGTAAGGCAATTTCATCGTTGGATTTTTTTCTCGCGCTAGATCAAAAATTGAGGCCTCCATGCTTTTTATCGCTGTATTAGGCATCATTCATGGCGTTTTGTTGTGTTTTAGTTGAACGCGAGTTATCTGTGTCATAAACACCTTGTTACCATGTCGATGATGCACCTGCCCACTAATGATCGTCCAGTCACTACGCAAGAGTGTTTTTCCACCTGAACAATCGCTAAAAATAGTATGGACCCTTAATCCCTTGCATCCGGAGAATTCTAGTCATACCTATTTAATAATATCTGATTACTCACATTCAATACCGTGTGGCGCATCATTGGAAGGGATCAAGTCATTATGAGTAATTCGTCCGGCGCCTTCCTCTGGGACCTTTTCATAAAAAAAAAACCGCGACCAGTCACTTCCATGAGTTCCCTCCATGCGGCTCACAGACCTTCACCCCTGAAAAGGTTCATGAACAGTCCCCCCCCCTCCGATCCCTTCCCCTTTCCCTCTCCTTCCTCATTACCCCATCACCAATATCACGTAACTGCTTTTGAAGATGTTGATTCTGGTACTATCCATTGGAACGTTCCCTCTAACCTTTGTATTTCCTCCAGAGCCGCCATTAAATACAAGCACAGATACGGACCACTTGAGAAAATGTAAATTCACTGATTCGGATTCTGCTGAAATTCTAAAAAAATTTTCCCACCCAACAAGCAGCATCTCTTCTATTATACAAAAACTTCCAATTCAAAAAAAATTTTGCACTCCCAGTACGAATCCTCTTTGGACTTTTAAAGCAGTCGGCTGACCCTTTTGAGCCCCAAATACAATTTCCAATTACAGAAATCACAAATACGACCCAATCGTCGTGGTGGGAACCTAGCCCACTTCACCAAATACCCCTTTCCACCTGAACCACTGTCATGTAGTATGATAAAATTATGTGCTTATCCTTTGCTATCTTTCTAGTTTTGCAGCATTCCGATTTTGTATACCAAACTCATTCAAGATCCCCTCCCTCCCTCCTCCCCAAGAGGTCCAACTCGTAGTTTCACAAAACGCTGGGTTGTGAACAAAACTTTCGCCCAGAGGGATTAAATCGTCCCATCCCGTTTGGGGGCGGAAGTTTTGTTCCAACCCAGCAACCTTGTGAAGCATTTGCAAGGCGAACTGAAGCGAACTATGGCCAAAAACAGCAGCTAACAAATAAAAACCAGTTCGCAGAGTAGTGTGTCTCATCGTACGTGAGTCCAGAAGACCGATCGTTCAGTAGGTTATTTTTAAGGTAGACCCCCCTATGGGTTGATTCAGGTAATAATCCCGCAAGATGAGTATGGAGCTTCAGGGTTTGTTCTTGGGAAACGCCGTGAATCCTCCGCATAAAACTATTTTGGTCGACAGTCACTACAAAAGAAAATAGGGGCGTTAACCGATTTAAAGAGTATGCGCCAAATATTAGACTTAAACTCAAAATGGAACTGCAGTTTGGTGCACATATAATTATACAAAATTTGTAAGGACCTTCCAGTGTCAGTCAGTGATTTCATCATCGAGACAGTTGTTGCTGTGGTCTAACACTGATGATCTGACATTTTTGACGGGGGATTTGTTTTTTTTAAAAATAGAAGAAGATTCACTACATCACTTTCCTCATGATGACATAATTATTTTTGACTCGGTTCAGCAAACATGCAGAAATAGACAGAAGCAATCACATAATGTAGACTTTATTAATCGCTTATTATCCCCAGATTTTCCTATTTCATTGAAATGTTTTCCAACCGTTCAGACAGACATAGGCATTTGTCAAACATAGTGGGATCCCCTAATACGTTGAAATCCCCGGCTTTGTAACGCTACTTTCAATTCCATTGATCAAAATATAATCTACGATCGGAGAAGATGTTTGTGATGAACAGGGTAGAAGGATATGTGCCAACGCCACAGGAAAAATGTAATCGGCGAATATCTTCCAATTTGTCTGATTGTTTTTAAAAAAATGAATGAAATCATTCGTTGAAATCTGTTAAAAACTGATCTCTGTTCTAAGGCAGTGGGCTTGATTTGTGTGCGAATGGGATAACTAATTTTGAAACCAATGCGAGCCAGAGTCAACCTATTTTCAACTTTCAGTTAATTGTTTATCTAGGGAGGGCGGATTTGGGTTTTTTCGGAAGGGTTGAGACGTATTCCGGTTTTCGTATTGGTAATGGTCACCTGGGAGGGGGGAGGGGTGTCGTATTTGAGACTTTATAGGTGATCTTAGAGATGGATGTTGGGAGGGTATTTACGGGAGATTTGTTAAACAAACTTAGAGAAGTCCCACAAATTTTTGCCATTCAACAGTTCTCACTTACTTACCCTCTGATTCAGAAAATCAGAAGCGCGTCGAGTGCAGACCACACACCACAAAGGACGACGCCCTTCACAAAATGTAAAGTTTTTTGCCTAGGAATTAGCCTTTTGTAGTTGCGCTCTACTACTTGTCACTGGTTACAACCCTCATTTTCCGACAATCACCTATCACTATGAATCACTAACTACCAGATTGACTTGGAAGTCGTCGTCATTTGTGGTATGTGATCTGTATTCAACGCGCTTCTGGGTTTCTGAAACAGAGCATATACACAGGTATGGATGGAGTAAAGTCCAGAGAATGACTGACATATTAGGGTGTCCGAGTTTTGAGGAAATTTCGACACTCGATTTCGAACCACGTTGCGTGCGAATGCGGAAAAGCAGAGCCATAGGACAAATGGTGGAAAAAGGGCATGGTTGCTAAATCGTCACTATAATTGACCGATATTGTGCTTCGTCGTTGGAAGTAAGTTATCATTAACTGAACTATGTCTAAGCATGAGCTGGTTTTTCGAAGTCAAGTCACAAACCCCAACCATGAGCTAGCCTACTGACCATAACCCTAACTCCAACCCCAGCCTAGCCCCATCCTGGCCCCAGGGTAGGGTCACGGTCAGGAAACGGTTAGCGTCGCGGTTGGGTGAAACATCTTCGGAGAACTAGCTTGTGTTCAGTAGGTGCACATTGTTTTGCTATTTTCTTTTATTATTATTCTATTTGTTTTAGCAATTTCAACAACTTCAGCAATCGCAAGAATTGCCCCGATCACTGAAATCACTATTGCCAAAGTGGTGCCTCTCGCTCAAAATGCAAAATCCGACACCGGCTATTGGGAGAGCTTGGTCAAAATTGGAGAAGTTTGCCAGCTTTGAGTGCTACTTCACTTTAAATGGTTATTCGAACAGTGATGTTTCTCCGAGTGCGGCTTACCCCAAAATGAGACTGACTGACGTCACGTGGCAGACACAATGATAAGAGCACACTTCTGTCGAATTCGGCGAATTTGGCGCATGTCGTTGTCCAGACATCACAAAAAACTTCGAAATTAAGGGGTGAGCTTTAGAGGGAAAAGTTCTGGGACACTCGATCATTTACGGATTCCCCCGGCAGCAGAATGGCCTGATTTTCTTGATTTTCAAGGCGTTGATGAGTTTGTCCTACTAGCAATGCCATCCTTGCAAACCGAGCTTCATCTCAACATATGCACACCCCTTTTCACAAATTTCTTAATTCTGGCTTAACTTTTGGGTCCTGTAGTGAAAACGAGAGAAATGGTAGTGTGATGCCGTCACCAGTGATGATTTGGGTGGGTGAGATTTCCTTTTATGGTCCAGGGGTTCAACGATCACGTTTCATTAGACGCTTCTTCTGGCATTTCAACACGTCATTATCCGCGAAATTCAATCGCGTAAAATCGGAAGTGAAATCAAAGTAGCGCGACGGGGGTGTGAAAGTCACCTGCCGTCTAGCGCTCAGGGCTATGCAAATGCGCAAATGCCCATGAAGATGAGATTAAGAATTAACAACAGGGTTTTTTTCGAAAAATATTGAGCAGTGTTGTGGAGAGTCACTGAATCACTTAAAGGCTTGGATCGCAAATTGGTGCATTATTCAAGGAAGCCATCAAGGAAGTAGTTAGCCATAGAAAATTTGATTTCAGAAAGTGTTTTTTGAGGTCGACCACGACACGGCGGTGGGGAGAGACACAGAGTGGCGAGGAGAGGGAAAACGAGAGAGAACACATTGTACAAAAGGGGCGTAAACACTACGCATTCATATTGTATGCCTGTTGCAAACGGGTCGAAATTGCAGCGCTCGCGTCAGCCAAGGAAAGCTTTAGCGCCCTTGTCGTGCTTTCTAGGGTCACGATAGCGCTACTAGTCCCGTATTGTGGGACCTGAAACCTCACCAGTTGCTCGAAAAACCTAATCGCGATCCATGCTTTCGGAGGCATCGACCATGACAATTTGGTGTTGTTCAAACGTGAAAGCAGAAATGCCAAGCGGCGCAACAGTTGAGAAGATATCTGAAGAGCTAGTTGAAAAGGTCGGAAAATGAGATTTTCATTTTACTCAGGACGAACTTATAGCTAGGACTTTGATCGTTTGAACGAGGAGTGCAATTGCAAATAGTACCGCCGCAGATCCTGGGTCAGATCCTTGATTTAAACCCAGCCACAACCATTGAGCCGGGGCCATTACTACCCTTCCGGAGTTCGATGACTGGGGCTAGACTCGTCTGGAAACTCATTTCTCGTTCAAGGCTCGTAAAAAACTGCGATTTCTGCATCGGATATCCACACATCCTGTTGCATAGTGCGGATACTCATTCAAGTGTAACTGGTTTCTGAGTGGAGGTCAAGCGCGTGGTGTGTCTCAGAGGCAAGCTTAGCATCGAATGGTTGTGATTGGAGCGACTACTGCATGGGCGGACGTAGCACATCCATCAACGGGAGAGGCTCTTCAGTGAAGCTGAGCCCGGACCGTGCTTTCAAAGGGACTGATTAACACAGAATTGATTCGATCCTTAGAAGACTTTTAGGAAAACAAAACATCTGCGCAGTTTCTGGCTAACTTTTCCACCACTCTGTTATAAAACGTTCCATCCTGGAACAACTTTAGGACCTCTCCTCCATCCACTTCCAAACAACCAGCTTCCTGGCTTACGCTTGAAGAGGTGCACTAACCGAACGGAAATTGAAGGGTCTATCCACAATACCTCCCTTGCTGTCCCAGAGCCGTAACCTTATCCGCTAAACCACCAACTTTCCACTCCACTACCATGCAGGAGCTGACAGCGCTTATGAAACGTCCACACTCCCTTCACCGCATAGCATGAACAACACGTAAAGGTAAGCTCCAGGATGAAATGGGTGCGAGGAGCGCTTAGTAAGGAAGCCTGGGGCGTGGAGTGAACCGAAAAAAGAAAACAAATCAAGAAAAACACTCGATTACTTGCTGTATAAAGTCCTACTCTATTTTAGCCGCATTCCGTTCTGGGATAGAGAAGGAGCATAAGGGACGAGTTTCACGAACCTAGTTTCGGTTGTACCAGTGCCAATGGCATTGAACCGCTACCGTGACTGCGCCCGCCCTTCGTATCGCAGCATCACGTGGCACCGACCGCGGAAGGCGGAGCTTGCGGACCAAGGTGTGGATTGCGGATCAAGCCAGCTTCTAGCTTTTTTGACGCGCGCTTCCAAGCCCCAAGAGGTGCGCAACATCAACGCTAGCGCGCCTGCCTGTACGCCCGGGGATGGAATGGCTGAGCGCGCTTCATCCCGGAGCGTGCCTCTAATTTCTGAACCAATTCGACATGGTTTTCAGCGAGCACCTCACGAAAATCTTTTGATGTGCAGCTAGTCATAGTGCACAGTGAAGCAGGAACAGCAGCAATTTCCAAAGAGATTTTCGCTTATCGCTAGACGGTTTGCTAAGATGTGGACACATTGAATTGATGTCCTTTGCATTATGAAGGGGTTTGAGAGTGCAGGTTACATTTGTTTTCGACTTTCGCATGCTTCGACGAAGGTGAGGAAGTCGAAACGTTAGCCCACTTAGGTCGACTGGTCTTGTTGGGTGATCTTGTACGGTCGCAACTAGTTTTTCATGTATTTTCACTTCTTTCTAGGCGTTCCTGAAACCTGGATGAAGAAGATAATAAAGAGGAAATGAAGATGGCGATAGAGCTCATAGAAATATAAGGTAGTGCTACGGGCAAGAGGAAAGTTATGGTGACTGTGGGAAGATCATTCCCTTTCCTCATCCTTAAAAGCCCACCTAGCATTCCATTCCACTTTTGCTCGTCGGCCCTCTTGTCCTCCCCCCACTCCTTCCAGTAGGACGACGTTGGTAGGATGCACCTGTTATTGACAATGTTTTCATGTGTTGTATTTGTGCTATGTTATTTCAGTTGACCTGAAGAGGGGTTCAGGTCCGAAACGTCATCAGTGATGCTCTGCGAAAGTGAAGCTTTCAGTTTATATTGATCCCGATGTTCCTGAAACAGATAAAAAATGAACCCCGTATTGTGTTCCACGCATGTGCTCCTAAAACATGGAAAAAATCGGAAAAAGTGCAGTTTGCCATGAAAGACTTTTGTTGTTAGCTTGATGCTTTGTTGTCATTTAGCTTTTAACACAAAACGTCTGAACAATAAAGTATGAAATTTACTGTATTGTAGCACGCGAAAAAAATACGGAACTACAAAATTTAGTGTTA